>JAOTPV010000140.1:0-68726 GCA_028011355.1 Lentinula aciculospora
GGCTAGCACCACACACGAAGGCTGAAAGAAATGAGGATCAAGACAGCAGTGATAGCGCAAGGGCCAATCACTAGGGTTGCACAAGGAAAACTAGTTCCAAAGACCAAGTAAGTATATTGAAGGTAAACGATGATACAGGTACTAACCTAGTTCCAAAGACCAAGAGGTCAAGATGGGGAACTAGGTGTCAGCTACTGTACTATATATACAAGGGTTCGGATGAGTAAGCGACAGTGCGGGAAGCTGATAGAAGTGTCTGGAATGTGATGGAAGGTTCTGACAAGTGATAGATGGAAATAAAAGGATATGGAAACATGGAGAAGGATTCAGGTAGTCACAAAGGTAAAGGAAAGAGGGAATGTAGGAGAAAATGAAGTAAGTACTGTATCCTGTATGGCATGTCACGACATGGAATGGGCCCGCCTTCGTCAGCTCAAGGTCAAGGTGCAAGAAGCGGCCTTCGAAGAAGAGATGAGGCAGTTAGAAGAGGAGGCTACTCGTGAGGCTGAGTGCAAGGCTGAGGAAAAACAACTCGAGGAAGAGAGGAGGCTTGAGGAGGAAAAACAGGCCGCAAAGAAGTGGGAAGAAGAAAAGCACGTTGAGGAAAACATCACGAAGGCTAAGGCCGACACTTTGAGAAGGTTGGCAGAGGAAGAAGCAAACCAGGATCGTCGTAGGGCTCAAGCCCTGAAGGAACTGCAAGAACATCGAGAGTGGGCAGCTCGTGCTGCCTCACGAAGAACGGGCACCACGATGAGCTTGGGAGAACCTTCTGGATCCAAAACAAAGGTTTTCAAGTCGGCTTCCATGGTTCACAATACCCTGAACATCGAATTAAGAGTTGAAAAAGGAAACAAGTAACTTCACAGGTATGAAACTTGTTTCTTCATGATGATTTAGTTGACTTAACAACCTGTAGGTGGGTTCGGCTCCTGACCCAGATGATAGGGACGACGGCAACTACGATGACGACGACGATGATGAAGAGGCCGACATGCCTCCTGCCGCTCCTTCACGGAATCGCGAAGGATGCGTTCATTGTGTTGCCCAAGGGAACACTACAAATTGCATCGCACAACCCGGGAAGCCCCGGACTCAGGCCTGCTTGGCCTGCCACCTACATCGACAATGGTGTAGCTGGGCAGGTGATAATGCCGCTCATAGGTTGAGGAAAAAGAAGCCGATAAATTGTTCCGATAGTTTCCGGGTTTGTACGGTAACTACCAATCAGTAGAAAGGTGAAATGGTAAAGTTTGAACAAGAACCTTAGCACCACTTTCAGTAGTGCTCCCGCTATGTCATAGTGGTTCCGTAGATGTTCGTAGGTTTTGGATGTCCAGAAGTCGACCGGATAAGTTCGGACAACTATCAAGTAAGACTGGAAAGCCCGGACAGAGTTATAGGGATAACATCTCTAGATCAGAATGATCTAAGTTGATATTTAAACTAGAGAACTATCTACTGGACACTAATGCTTATATACCAGTAATCCTAATTGTTAAAAGAAGAACAATGAGTATCTGGGATAAAACAATAAGTATTGTAAAAAGTTCCCGTTAATATAATTAAAAGATAGTGTGGGAATTAAAAGTAATCATATCCATTAACATCGGATGTCATCGTACGGTCCAGTCCCTGAACCGATAAGGAAAGGGTAGGAACGAATTATAATTGTTAGTTCCATAACTTCCGGATGTTCCATACAAGGTAGTGGAAGCATACCCATAACAGGTCTCTCATGGTGAAGTTAGACCTGAAGGATGCTTTCCAACATATACCTGTTAGAGTACAGGATCAAAATCTTCTGGGCTTGCATTGGGATGGCAAGTTTTATTACATGCTTGTATTGGCTTTTGGGCTATGCACTGCGCCGTACATTTTTAACCTTTTTGCTGAGGCTCTTCATTGGATCATCCAGCGGCACATGCCAGCTGTTCTCTGTCACTATCTTGACAATTTTCTTCTAATTTTTTCTGCTGACAACTCCCTTGTCTCTGCTTATGCCACCATTGAATGGGTCATAGTGCTCGGTCAGCAGTTGGGTCTCAATTTCCAGCCCTCAAAAACAGTTTGGCCAACTCACATCATTGAGTTTCTTGACATCATCCTTGACTCAATTCGGATGGAGGCACACTTGCCTGCCAATAAGCTGGTTTATCTTCAATCTCTCCTTGCTGCATGGGAGTCCAAAGAGTCTTGCTCGCTTTTGGAGGTTCAGGAGCTTTCAGGCTTCTTGCAGTTTTGCAGTCAGGTCATCCCCTACTCCCGCTCATCTCCTGCGCTGTATATTTGACTTTCAGTCAAAGTTCAGAACACTTTTCACCAAGCTCCACATTCCTGGGGCATCAAGTCTGACTTGGCATGGTGGATCACATTCAGTGATCATTGGAATGATATCCAGCTTCTGTGGCCCTCTCAACTTGCACTCGACCTCTATACTGATGCAAGTGGTCATCAAGGGTTATCTGGCGTCTTTGGTCATCGATGGTTTGCTTCCCGAATACCCCGACATTTTTGGGGACACAATATCCAATTCAAGGAACTCTATGCCATCCTTCAGTCAATCTTGTGATGGGGTGATGAGTGGTCCGGGCAGCACATTGTGTTCCACTGTGATAATCAGGCTGTAGTGCAATGGCTATCCTTTGGAACTTGTCGCTCAGCACATTCCATGCCTCTGGTCCGGCTCATAACCGTGTTTGCTGCTTATCTAAAATTTTCTTTTTCATCCATCTGGGTTTCCTCTTCTAATAATGCGCTCGCTGATGCTGCTTCTCGTTTCCAGTACGAGCGGCTGTTCCAGATTGCCCCCCACCTGGATCGGATTCAGTCCTCTCCCAAGTCCCATCTCATTGGTATGAAACACACACTAACGTCTCTCCTCAAGTCGCGTTCTTTCTCTGGCATGGCCTCGCATCCAGTACTCGAAAGACTTATTCCACTGGTCAGAAGTCATACGTCGACTTCGCTTGGCTTCACCCTGAGCTCCTTGAATCCCCTGGCCAGTTCCTTCCAGCCACGGTTTTGGTGCCGAAGGAATGGATCACACATCTTGGGATGCGCCCCTTTGCAACCCAAGACCATCAAGGCATATCTGTCCAGTGTTTAGTCACTCCATGTGGACGCTGACCTCCCCTTTGATGCTTGTGAGTCAGTGACTCTACAACGCATCATTCGGGGAATTAAGCAGTACTATGGGGAGAAAGGCCGGAACCCAAAGCTCCCTATCACCCTTGACATCTTACGAGCAATAACGGCCCTGTCACTTTCTTGCAACCTCAATCTCATTCCTAACGCAGTTTTCGATGCAGCAGCTAAGCTCGCTTGGTCTGCCTTGTTTCGGACAGGGGAGTTTGCACTTAGTGATCAGGAAGCATTTGATCCTACTTTTCACCTTACTCGTGACTCTGTTCAATTTATCCCATCTTTTGACAACCCCACACATGCTCGCATCAGCTTCCCTTGTCAAAAACTGATCCGTTTCGATGAGGAGTAACGCTTATTGTCGCGGCAGTTCCTCATCTCTCTACCTGCCAGTCACTGCCCTGAAGCATCTATTCACCATCCATCCACTGCTAGACAAGGCTCCTCTGTTTGCTGGTGCTGATGGTCTGCCGCTCCGCCGCTCTTCTTTCATTTCAACATTGAAGACTCATGTTGCCACCTCTGGACTGGATGCTACTCGCTTTTCTGGGCACAGCTTTCGTCGAGGTGCAGCCTCATCGGCCGCAGCAGCTGGATACTCCGATTACGAAATCAACTGCTTGGTCGCTGGCGTAGCGACGCCTATAAGCTATATCTTGATGTTGCAGTTGATCGCATGCTCCATCTTTCAGCTCGTCTTCATGGGGTCTCCGCTCCTGCTCAACATTCCGGTCCGCTGGACCTTCCTTTTGCATCTGTCGTGGCTTGAGCATTGACCCCTTCATTGGGTCTGCGAGAGAGCTCTGGGTGTCCAAACATAGTTTGTTTGCCCCCAAAAGTCTGATCGGCTGATTATTCAGCTTTTCTCCCTCTCTCTCTCTCTCTCTCTCGCGAGACACCATAGATAAAGCCGACATCCGCGATACCACACGTGCTCCCAGTCCGGATTTTCCGAAGGTATGTACAGTATAATTAACGCGTCTTGAAACCAGACCACGATGTCCCCGAAAGACAAGGATTATCCTCATACTGAGCAATTCATCCTCAAGGCCTCTACCATTGCTCGCACCCATACAATCCTTGCTTATACTGCTTTCACCTCAACTCTTGCTCTCGGTCTCCTGCTTCATTATGAGAAGATTGTCAAGAATGCGATAGCCAGATATTCCGAAGAATGGTTTCCTTCTGTATCTACGACGTACGCTACAAAGTTATCTATGGTCAAGCTTTGCTATCATATAAGAAGAGAAGGATTGGCGACTGGTATCCAGAAAGAAACGTTTTCCAGATCTTTATCGTATTAACTTCCGGTTCGTGCGTGTTCGACGTGTTTTGAAAGACTTTTTAACATTGTTCCTTGCTCTATACGTAGGCCCTCGCATTGCGCTGGTTTCATTGCTGTATTATCTTCAACGCTCACAGAACTCGTCGCTTCCTACTATTGTATTCGTCTCGGTCATCATTCGCACATTGAGTTGTGGAGGATGGGTGTACATAACATCAACTAACGACCATAACGTCCACGGCATTTTCATGATCATGTATATAGTGCTGAATCTACCTTGGATAGTCGGAGGCATATATTCAACCTCGCAAAAATGTCCAACTGTCCGAAGAAAACGGCAAGTCACCAGCCTAAAATCTCGAATCAAAAACTCAATGTACTCTTTTGCGTTAGATCTATCATAGCGTCATTGTGAGTATTCTCAAGAACCGGTATCGAATTCATCCTGAGCGTTGGACAGATTCTTCCTTTCCATTGTGCCTCTAGTGTATTTTTTCATTCAGCACAAGGTCCACCGAATTCCTGGAGGTGTGTAAAAACAAGGATTGCTGCCTCCTCTATCTACTTATCCTTCTTCCAGCCTACACGCATTACAGCTTTTTTGAGTGGGGCCTGATTTTCTACGATGTTCTATATGATGCGTATGCAGAGGAGGAGTTTCGACTCAACGATTTACGTGTAAGTTTAAACAAGGATGTCTCTTCTCATAAACCCCAGCAATATATTATGTAAACCTCTGAAAGGTCGCCATCGAGGACTTGAAATCAGTGAACGGCAATGTTGCCCCTGCGTGCTTTCAATATTTGTGATCCTCGTTGATTTTCTTACATCTAGCAGGAAAGTAAAGTACATCCACATTGGAGGATCTCCTTCCCGGCAAGAGAGATCAAAATCACCAAAAATTCGAAGTCCTTTGACTCAAAATTAGAAGGTATTTTTCACGAACACGATCTACCTCTACCGATCATATGTTAGCTTTACTTAGGACCTTTATCTATGTACGTTTCACGGAGCTGTCGTGTCATTCTTATGCTTATGAACATGTCACCAGCATACATTTTCTGGTCGGTTTTCACGTCACTTATTCCAACATTGTTTTATTTCTCTGTTTGGGAATTTACGATTGCTAGATCTGAACTCGCCTTGTTCTCAACTCTTTCTCCCATATGGCTTTCCATACCTCTAGTATTGAATTGGGCCCGTACACGAGGTGGACAATCCGCTATGCATCTGCTTTCATTCATCCGCGTGGCAGCCTATATCTTGAAATCCCCTCTCCGTCGTCTATTTCTCGTAGCGTTTGCAACCCCCGCTGCTATGATACCTCGGGTAGTAACTTGGCATGATGATCCTGCCTATCAGAGCATAAGTAAGATGGTATCACTTTCTAACTCGGGCGTTTCTACTGACTTGCTTTCTGTAGTGACAAATTTAGGTCTTCTACTATCGTCACTGTCTAAACATGTCAACCATTCCAACAATCCAGGTGTGGTCGACTTACCGATTTACGTACAGACCAGCTACGTAGATTTCTACTAGTTTGGCTATTTGTCAACGAAGGATCTGGTGGACACAACAAAGAAGGATTGATTGTGGCTCTCCTTGCATTGTGTGAATTCTTTACTAGACCTACTGGAGGAAGACAGCCGCCTGACTCTGAAGTTGACTCTGATGAGTCTGTACCTACTGCTCTGGCTTTTAGGAGCTCTTCCCCTAGGAAGCTTCATTTTCATTCTCCATTCTTTGCTAGCAGATCCCAGTACGCTAATAGCCTGGTCTTGGATGGGATATGAAGATGGACGTCCCAGAGGACCACTTCCCCATGTTCATGGATCCCTCACTCTCTTATGCCAGTCTATCGGCTTATTCATCGCCTTACAAGCCATGAAGGGCATGAAAGTGCACTTCTTGGCGAACCCTCTTTGGTTTGCCTTCGGAAGCGCAAGCTCTTATGCAATGTACACCTACATGAATTGGCCTGGTTATCTTGGAGGACTAGGCCTCGCTATCTTCATGATGGGATCCATACCGCCAATACTATATAACGTGAGCTCAACTGGGGCAGTTTTCAGAACATCCTTCGCCGCAATGTTAGTCTACTGTTTGCTCGCTTTTGCAAACGTTTGGATAGTCGCGTATGCTTTCGTTCCTGGAGGTGTGTATCTCCGTGAACGAACAGATCTGTGGGTGTATTTGTTTTCTGAGAGGTGCTGCGTCACTGACAACTTTATCGGATAGGGTGGTTATTGCCCAAATGTGTTGGCTGGCCCCAGCGTTCAAGTGGCCAGCTCTCCGACAACGCTTAAGTACCACTGCCTTACCAGCACAGTTTCTTCCTGTACTGTACTACACTGGCTCTGATTTCCGTACTGGGTGTTTTGGCTACGCTTTACAGGCTTCCTGCCACTCCGACCCAGCCCTTCAGACCAGAACACCGAATGCTACGCGCAGGAATTTGGACGATACATTTTGGCATTGACAACGAGGGTCGGGATAGTCAGCGTCGTGTGATGAATCTCATTAAGTATGTTTAATCTATCATGTTACAATAAGTACCCAACTAAAGCTGGAACCAGAGACATGGAACTCGATGTGGTCGGGCTGCTTGAGACAGACTTGTATGTGGGCATTCGACCCTTTCTGCTGCCGTCCGACTGACGTCAATTATACAGCGTACTGTTTATGTAAATCGTGATCTGTGAACCTCGTTCTTGATAATTTTCTACAACTTTGTGACTCATACATTGCTTAGAACTAGAGTCATCATTGAGGATGTCGAGAATATGCGGGTGAGGGGAGAAGTCCCGACGGACGCTAAGGGCAGTGCTCTCTCGTACGCCGGAACGATAAAAACCTCATCATCTTACTTGTGTTTAACAATTTTATTCATTCCGATACACGTTTCAATATTCCTTCCGTCCGATAGCTAGCCGTACGGACTCGTTTCGAGGTAGATACAGATACATATTAAATAGCCATACATACATACATTACCCTCAGTCGTTCACACCAGTTAGTGTGCACCTGAGGATTGAGCGCTCACGATAGTCTTACAGAGGACATGGGCTCTGTAGGACATTGTTGCGATTCTTTCCAGAATAGCAGCAGGTACTCATTGGGTTTTCAGAACGTGGATCTTGGACCTGGGCCCAACTCTCATACATGGGGTGCTGTGCTCCTTTCCAAAGTCTGTCTGGAACGCTCGACACTCGCGCTACTCGCTTATGTTCTCTGAGCAGTTCCCAATAATCAACTCCACACATCACCTTTTACCCTCACCTCACGGTGAGCTAGCTCCCGCAATAGAAGCTGTTCTAGATGTGTATGGCACAGCCGTCACAGTTGTGGTTTCTCACAATGGTCAAGGTATGAATTTTTCAGGCTATCTGCACTGTTTTGTGTGGTGACTTGGTGAAATGCAGAGGAAGATCCTTTGGATCGCGAACTCCAGAGCAGGAAATTGGCGGAGATAATGTCAGCAGCGTACCCAAGACCAATTGTCTTTCTTGGATACGTAGTCACTTGTCCTCATGCTCCCCGACGTAAGTGAACTCATTAGCTTGTTGTCGGAGATTGATCAAAGGCCCCATAGCTGACCCTTATCAAATAGTCGTCGAGGCCAGTTCGAAATGTTTCTACGAGCAATAGATACGCTGATACGCCGATCTTCTGTCCCATAGGATGGCAAGGTTCACGATGTTGATCAGAAGACTACGACAGATGGTGTGGTAAGTATTTTTCTTTATCTCGCGCCTTTCAAACCTTATTTTTGCGCAGAATATATTCTATATCGCAGTCTATATCGAACTTCGTATGCGCGCGTATCGCGAAGTACTGTCACAGATACAGAACTGCAAGTTGCGCAGTTCGTTCTTCCAAAGCATGGGAGGGGCGTCACAAACGAAACTGAGATCGCGAGATATCTTAGATCACGCAAGGAAGGATTGCCTTCGGAACATGTACGTCCTATTCCGCTTGAAATTCACTTTCTGTACCTATGCTTTCCTCTGTGGTAATAGTGGTTTCCTATGGCATATTACGGGAATCAAAGATGGGGAGGAGTCAACGGCGATTTCTACCATGTATTCAACGCGGTTAGTATCGATCTTCCAATGAAACTTATTTTTTTCGAACTGACATCAATCTCCAAGCCTTTGTACTACGCCATTCCGGACAATGCTGAGATTTAGATCTTGAGCGACTGGGGATGTAGGGCTTTACATCAGACCACCAGCCTTGGTGTGATAACCCCTCCATGAAAAGGGAGCAATGTCAATCTTAGATTGACATACTGGCCAGCAGTATATATAGTGCATGATGTTGTATCATAACAAAGTTGAGTTAAACCAAATTACAATACTTTTGTATTTTATCCAGGATCACTTGATGTGTTTGATAGTAGATGTCATATACATACTTAGAGTTCGACTAATTGCAACTCAGCTAACTTTCAGTATGGAGTACAGTACCTCTACAAGCTGTGAACCTAGCTGCAGTCTATGGTGTAAGTAAACCATGTTGCCATGGCAAAGACACGGGTTTCAAAGCCTTTTGTTTTAAAATGATGGCTTGCTAGAATCTAATCAATGGGGTCTTTTAGTCTTTCCACCATTTCCTGTGCTCACCAATGGTCAGTGTACACCCTGCGCGCCTCAGACCCTGTTCTTCTTTCCATTGGTATCACCTCCTGTCTTCAGGTACACCCTGCAAGTGCTCACAGATCATCTCCAATTCCAGCACAGCCTATATACTATCTACAATCTCACTACCATACATATACCCTGAGAGCTCCACTCAGGACAGTCGTTTCGTATCAAGTGTCATTACCCTCCCTTCCCTCCCTATTCTTATCTTTACTTACCTCCTGTAACCCATATCTTGTGCGCTCGAATTCCATTCTTTCAGGTGGCTACCGCTGTTTCAGGGTGGTCACCGTGTTTGGCCTATAAATCACGCGTGAACCAGACAAATGAAACGGCTGCCTTTGTTGATTAGAAATTGTTTATATCGATATCTATCTATGGAGGGGTCAACGGTTTCTCAATGTTGAAAGTCGGCGAGGAGAGGGAAGATGAATTCTGATCACAGAGAGAACCGAAGTGGGGTTCAACGTGAATTGCTATCCTGAGAGGGAGCGGTAAAAATTTCGATGACTTACTTCCACCGAGAACGAAACGAGACCAGTGTTGGGGACCATGAAAATCTGACCTGACCTTGACCTTGATAGCGCTGGACACGATAATTAATATTGACTATTGTATTACATATCTTTAATATCTTATCGTGGGAACAACACCCACAAATTTTGGACAGCTGTTCGGGCGCTGATCGCTTTTCACACTAGTCAACGCATAAACTCGCTTTCTGTTCCCCTCTTCTATTTGCTTGTTGGCAGGGACGCTCCAGGCTAACTTCCGTGTTTTGTGTGTTTTCCTTCTCCGTGCAGGAAAAGCCTCAGAATAGAGCACCATACCAAGTTAGTTCCCTTCACAGAGCTCGAATGAGCGAAGGTTTGTTATTGCTCCCGGTTGGCTATCGGACTCTGGTGTGGAAGAACAGTGCTCGGAGACGTTATTTCAGTATTACCGAACTTGTTAAGTCAAGGTCCTTGCAGCCTGGTAAGGTTAGGTTAAGGCAGGTTGTAAAGAAGGGGACATTAGCTGCAAACTAAGTCCCCTTGTTTTAGGTCGATCTCTAATCATCCGCACTACGCTTTCTTTGACCTAGAGCTTGGAAAATGACACCAGATTCAAAACGTGAATTATGGTAAGTTTTCTGTTTGCGCTGGTCGACTATTGGGGAACATCTGCCATGCTGTGACTCTGGCGAGCGGCCACAGATAGCACAAATTTCAAAGAGTTTGTGTGCATCAAAAAATAATGAAGGACTGCGAAGTGAGGCACGCCATGGAATGCGAACCGAATCGGAGCTGAACAGAGATCGCATTGAATGCGCCTCACAAAATCCATAGCATATGGATATCGAGCTAGGTGCGCCATAGCACGAGGCACGGCAATTATGGCATAGAGCCCAGTCATCTCATTGTCACTTCGGTATTAACTTAAAGTTAATGCATAGGTGCATTAGACGTGTCGAAGGCGAGGCAGGTTCAACATGGACGCGAAAATTTCGAAAATAAAACACGACTTTCACCTAAATTGGAAGAAGAGTCACATCTGAAACCGGTCGCGGAGACTGACAGGTCGACTCAATGCTATGCATAAATTATACGGTATGGAATACTTTTTGTCTTGCAATGCGGCATGGCTTCGACGTGGAATGTGCAAGAGCCCGGTATATTGGCTTTTGTTCACCATCTTGAACTCTTTCTTACAAAAGTCTCGAAATTCGCGTACGTGCCTCCTCTATCCAAGACTCACTTGTACCCTCTTCTACTCACCCTCAGAGGTTTCACTTTTGCTCTTACTAAAGCATCTTCTCGCCTCAATCTCGCGAGTATCTAGACACCATTTGGAGCGTCTAGAGGTAAGTAGTCGCAAAAACCATCCATATCGGCTCTTTACCCTTTATCTCAGATTTATTATTACCTCTAGTGGCATATATAAGCGTAGCACTTGGAACTTCTGTTGATTTCTCTATGGCGCTTCGATTATATCTCTGCGCTCTCTCTGGATTAGCATCTTTCTTCCTAGTACGATGGACAACGTCCCGGACAGCCCGAAAGAGTACAACGTCTCCGCCTGGACCTCCTGGATTACCTTTCTTAGGCGTCGTTTCCTTGTTATGGGAGAGGAAACCCTGGTTGCGTTTTACGGAGTGGAAAGAGGTCCACGGTGTGTCGCTCCCGAGTCCATTCATGGTACAAGTTTAGACTTACCGTACAACATGCAGGTCCTGTTGTTCAACTAAAGATCTTTGGTAAGACGATCGTGATTCTCAATACACATGAAGCTGCCTTTGATCTTCTATGTGAGTATTCTGTCTGCTACTTCTATCTGATCTTGTAACCTTTCTTTAGGCCGTCGCAGTAGAACTTACAACGGTCGGCCACGATCTATCTTGATTAGCGAGATGATGACTGGAGGTCTTGCGTTCCCCTTGGTGGATTCTGGCCCCTTGTGTGTATTCGGCCGTCTCCATTCGGTGTAACTGACATCCCTGATCCTCGGAATCCAGCTGGAAAAGGCATCGTCGTGCTGCACAGACTGTGTTACATCCACGTGCAATAAAGCAGTACCAGGGAAATCAAGAACGTCATTCCGTACAACTCGTGCAGGCTCTGCTACAAAATGCAGATGCATGGTCTGAACATGTCAAGGAGTGCGTTCAACGGATGCCCGTTTGAACATTCGTTCTCACCAGACCTTGTTATAGCTCTCTATATAGTCTATTTTGCTCAGTTGGATACGGAGACACGAACAAGGGCAGAGCCTCGGAACATATACGCAATTTCATAGGGCGTATCGTATATGCTGCTATACCAGGATCTTCGATGACAGACTTTCTTCCTTCATTGGCGCATCTCCCAAGTTGGCTTTTACCCTCGAAAAGGCGCCGGTTAGCGCAGTTTCGAGCCGACGATGAGGCGTTTGTTGGACTGATATCTGACGCGGCAAGGAGTCTTTCCGAAATGACTTATGTTTCTACTCATCCTGTCATCACAGCCAATAGGATCTGGAGATTCAATGGCTACAAATCTCCTTGAAGATCGAGGCACAAACGACATGGGCCCTCGCGAAGCTGCCTGGCTTATTGCAGTCCTCTGGTGCGCATTTCTTCGTTTGTCCTATGCGGCTGCTGCTGAGCGAGTTCTCGTTTGTAGTGCCATAGGTGGAGAAGTGGTATGTACTTTTTCAATGCTGCTCGCGTACTTTTTGCATATTCAACTTCCATATAGACGTCGTCCGTTCTTCCTGTCTTTTTGCTTGCAATGGCACTTTATCCCGATATCCAACTGCGCGCGCAAGCAGAGATCGATGGCGTTGTCGGGAAGGATCGGTTTCCAACATTCCAGGATTCGAATAAGCTTCCTTATATTCAGGCCATTGTGTGTGAGGTATTGAGGTGGCGTCCTATTGGACCTATTGGTGAGAGGCACTTATTAGCAAAATGCGGGAGCTAAACGATCATATCAGGCTTTCCCAGATGCTGCCTCCAAGTAAGATGTGTACGTTCTCTGACCCAATCAGTACTTACGTTTGACCATTACAGGATGATTATTACCAAGGTCATATAATATCAGCAGGTGTTTATGATGCTTTCCATACAAAGGCAATGTCTCATTGACTAAGTAGGTTCTATCGTCGTGCCAAATATATGGTAAGGATTCATGATATTTTCGCTCGGCCGGTGCTCACTCTGTTTAGGGCCATGAACCGAGATGCAGGTATCTATCCAGATTCTGACGAATTTCGTCCAGAAAGGTTCCTCGATTTCAAGCACGACGTTCTAGGAGCACAAGGACAAGGACATGTTTCGTAAGACCATCTCATCCGAAAATATGTTGTCATATAAGACTCTGATTGCTATGACTGGATTCGGCCGCTCATAGGTATGGCTTTGGCGACAGGTGAAAATTTTGATTTCTCAACCAAAAGCACTAAATTTTAGAATCCGGCTACCCTAGAATCTGCAGCGGTATGCACATCGCCAATGACGCTTTATTTATTAACATCGCTGCGATTCTGCATGCCTGCGATATCTCCCAAATTGGAAGTACTCCTTTGACGAAGGATGTTTTTGATGACTTCGGGATCGTAACGTCAGTTTCCCTGCAGTTCAATGCAAAGATCTTACATGACGTTCTCCAGGCGTCCTGGAACCTTCCCGTGCCGAGTCACTGCACGCGTATAATGGCTAACTATTATCATTCTTTTCATTCTTGCTACCACGTACAATTGTATTTCTTTCGAATGATTCTGTTGGATCATCCCATCTCTGGACCACGTCAAATATGTAGGTAGCTTAATAGATACATTAAATTATAGATATTAATGAACACTGAAAGCTGACCTGACGAGAATTGTGTGAACTTTCCGCAAGCTACTACTGGCGCCGTTGTACATATAGCTTATCACCTTGAGAGCTGCAAACGAAGGCAACGATGATGTTGTCAAAGAAAACTTACACCATCTTATCGAAGTCGTAATATCCACTACGATCTGTTATCTGGGTACTTTCAAGCTTGGTACGACGGGGCTTGATACTACTCGATCGCAAGACCAGTGTTAATCGGGTGTCGTGATCACTATGGACGTCGGCTTGGTGGGATGATCTAGCAATGTGGCGATAACTGTGAGGTAATGTTGCAACTGTTCTTGACATCTGATGAGGTTCACGGGTGACGGATAATTCAAAAGTATTCATAGAATGTGACCAAAGCGACACTGTACAGGTTGGCGTCAGCGAATAATGTGGTTTGAGGGTTGAGAGAACCGTGAAAGTAAAGAGCGTGCATTTAGGGTGAATTCCAAAAGGACGCATCTTGTGGATAGGGCCAGGGTCGTGGGCAGGGGGATACCTTGCAAGATCAGGTAAAGTGGATCAATCGAAAGAGCAAATTCAAGTGTTATGGAGGGTTGCACACAGACACTGGAAATTGAATGGAAATTGAATGGAGAATGGAACGTACAGTCTGAGTAGAATTGTGGCGAAGAGCATGTTTATTGAGGGTATAATTTCTATCCTATCCTTATCATCTGAACGTCGCGGGCGCTTTACACACTATCCACAAACTTCTCTAAGAATTCGTTCAACTCTGTTCTACTCTGTCTTCCCTCCTCCCAGCTTCTCCACATTTCCTCGCCAAGGCTCTCAAAATTCGATCTCACTATTCGTCCCTCGTCACCCTTGATCTTGGCAAGTAGCCCCTCTACCTCGGCTTTGACTGCGTCGACAGTGAAAGTAGGTTTGTAGTCCGTGTTCTCAAACCGCAACAGAGGCTTTGTACCATTCTCTCCAGAGCGGACTTCGATCAACTCGAAGGCTGCTTTATGGGTAAGACTTAAGACAGCGGCATTGACTGGCTGATCGGCGCCCATGGGCCAGAAGATTCTGATTCGAAGGTATTCAGTGTAAGATGTAATGCCCAATGAACTGAAATCAGCCTCACAATGGAACCTTGTGCTCGAATGACTCTTGAATACTATTCCAACCTCCGTGCGTGATGAACCACCCTGTTACTTCATGCTGCAGGATGGTCTCTTGCGGACTCCAAGCCATTTCCATCGCAATTCCACTATCTCTGATCAATGTTAGAAATTCGCTAGAAAGGTTGGTAGCTAACGGAGATGAATGGGAGAAAATGAAAGGTGTCTGATTCGCAATCAGCGTCTCGATGAGAACAATCAATTTCTCTAGTTGAGGGGGCCAGAAGAACGTGCCGAAGGATATCTGGTGTCAATGTCAAGATTCTTTAGATGAAAGCTTGAGAGGACAACCAAACACACGTATATGAGAGATTTGGGACCGAACCGTTCCTTCATAGTATTCAAGAATAGCGAAATCTCCTTTTCATCGTCTTGTCGACTCTTTGGTTTAGGAAGGGACAAGGGAGCCAAGGCGTAAGAAGGTTTCCCAATTCCCGAGAACCACTCTTTTGTGGCTTTCATCGACTCATTTTCGTAGACTGAGTTTGACACAATGATGATCCCGTCGCCTACGCGCATATATATCTGACCGAACTTTTCAATGGTCCTTCGGGTAGCAGGCTCTATAAAAACAATTAACAAACTAATCAGAACACAAATCTAGAGTCGGCATACAGTTTGAGGCTTCCATTCATGGGCATACATGGGTGGCATACCGGGACTTTAGTCTTTTCGAGAACAGCAGATGCAACCTGACCAGTGTTTGAGTTCAGGAGTGACTCTGTGAACAGTTAAGATAGGCTCACTGGTTGAGGCAAAGGCTTCGTTTCCTCGCTTAGTGGTTCAGATAATCGCAGCCTTGCCTGTTTCAGTCCAGCCTCAGTCTCGATAGACGGGTGAGCGTCTCCTCCCAGAGATGCAGGACCAAAGAGTCGAAGAAGAGGACCAGATGGAGCTGAAAGCCAGGTTATAATTGGGACCTTCATTTGCGGCGTCGCATGGATATGTTCATATGCGTACGCTGCAAATGGCTGTGATATCGTGAACGTCATTGGATAAAAGCTTCGAACACGAGGGGGGGAAATACAAACATCGATAACAGCCACTGTAGGAGGAGGTAGTCCTGAGAAGGTTCTACCGGAGGATTTGCATATAACGGGCTCTGAGTTCCAGATAGCCGTGTAGGCGAGGCCAAATTCTTTGAGAGGTTCGAAAATGTTGATTTCTGGACCAGAAACGTCAATGATACTGTGTCCTTTGGTGAGCCAGGGGAGTAAGGCGCGAGAAGCGTATATACTCACTTGATCCGAGATGAAAGCATATCATATTCTTCCGCGGACAATTTAGATTTGAGTTCATTGTTGAACTTGGGGTATATGATTCCCGTGGTGATCACAGTGATAACGATTTCGGGACGCGCTCTTAAAATAATTACTGCTAATGCAGCCATGGGTTTGTTGTGACCTAAATGTGAAACGGCATGAGGAACACAGAGAAGCGTAGAAGCGTAGAAGGCACCGCACCCCATGCAGGAAGAGCGTGAAAGAGAATATTTTTGACGGAAGACATTAATTGGATTCGATGTGGGCTGTCAGGACCCATTTTATAATCTTTTTCATTACCTCGCGAGGTAAAACACTCCAGAAGCGGCTACTGACCAGCAAACAATTCCTGAAACAAGATGACCGATGAGAGCACCGTCAACCTCGGTCCAGAATTTGAGAGCCGAGTGTTTCTAACACATATTCTCCTATAAGCGACCCCTCAGTCGATCTTTTCTCTTACCTGATCAGGAATCGTTGTCCACGCACAAGTGATGTGTGATGTGTCGCTACTCTTTTTTCATAGGACGAGTAAGCATTGTAGATTATCCCATCAGTCTCTGCAATCGGATGTGAAGTTTTCTAATCAGTATGCATAAAAAGCCTTACGTGCTATTCATACACATTTGTATCGCAATCCGGGAATACCACTGCAATGCATTTCTGGGGTGATGTCAGGTTTTGTAATCGTTTATCATGGAAAACATGTAAATACATTCAATTGAAGTAAGTATGTCTACCGGTTAAATTATGCGAGCTCACCTTACATCGAACCAAAATCAGTGTCCGCGACTAATTTAAGCCTTTGATACGATGCGCCAATACCTGAGCGCCGAGCGGTGGTTATGGAGACAGGTATAAGTAGTGTTCCAGTGTTCCCAGATGACCCATTAGATTCGTTGAATTGTTTTGCTGGAACTGCGACTCCGCGAGGACAGATGATCGCGGAATACCCAAGTTCCCTCCCTGTACTTGGAAGTCGCTTGGGAATCGGGGTAGCGAAGCATTGATATATGGCTTCCTTCGGGTGGGATGCGTGACAAGGAATGATAGTTTTAATTGTTTTGGGGGGTTTTCTGCCTCAGCTCGAAAACTGTACAAAACTCGCATCACATACAGTCTTCTTCATCTCGTCCTTGGTTCTGTGAGAACCTTATACTTTTTGCACTCTTGGCCGTTCGAATTGTCCTTACGATTTGTCTGGAATGAAACCCAACAACTGCTTTACGGAACGGTCTCCAAAGTTGTTCAGTCTGCCGGATTAATCACGGTCGCGAAGACTCAAGAAATATCCGTAGCTGGGGAGCCCTATGTTGCTTTCCATGAGCTCCCTGGTTACTGTCACATCTTCCTTCATATGTGGATGTAAAATTTATGCTGGGGACCAATGCCGGGCTTTCAATAACCGTCACTGTGAAGTAGAAGGCTACGAAACAATGCATACGAGGTGCTTTCTTCAATTAATTGTTGAACCAAACACGACAGATGTGCGGTAACCTGGTGTGTAGTGATTCCATTTGGAGCATTGCTGTCAGCCTGCATGTTTCTGACCCTTTGACATGGTGTGGGATATATAGCAGGCCTTGTCTAGATCCTTGCGAGCCGCGGGAGGAGAAAAGGAGATGTAGTTGATTGTTGGTTCGTTGACATTCGAATTGTACTTGATAATTTCATGTTCGCGGAGTGTCTGAGGACGATATCCTTGACCGACCTTTGGGTAACGCTGAGCCATGCATAATGAACAGCTAGATACCTTCAGCCTTCTTTCTAGAGGACTGACTGCAGAATTAATGTCTTTGTTCGATGGTCGAAAATAAGTCGAGAGAACTCTCAGCTGCTCTGGGCGACTTTAATTCAAGCGCCCTAAAATCTTTTCACATGACTCAGAACACGGTCAGAACGGAATACCGCGGCGATTTAGATGGAACTCTTGAACCACTCCACTACCTCCCTTTGCATTGTACTATCATTCCCAAGCCTTTCCGACTTGTCTTTTGCCTACAAGATCTCAAAATTGGTCAAATTGCAGTCTAGTTATATTCAGGAAAACTTGGGATCGGCGTTAGTCGGACACCATATACACTCACTATGTCTCATGGATTCAGAATAACTTCTGCATTATGGGACAAGATTCACCACTTTGCTAGTTTTCCTCAAACTGGAGGTGAGCTCTTACTCTCTGCTAATGTACTAAGCGGTATTGTTCACTACCATCTACCCAAGTCTCATTGCAGCAGATGGTTTTATTCGGCCAAAATCCAAGTCAGGGCACGTTATTGAAAGCCAGTCAGTTTCTCAGTGGTAAGTAGAGCTCAAATAAGCTGCCCAGTGAGATCCGAAGTTAAATTTTGTGCTGGCAGAGGAGCTTCCGGTTCGACTGGCTCACCGGGTCAAGGAGTTGGATGAACTACCTCACAATCTATCCGCTATGCCTTCCATTGAAAAGGTCAAGAATTGGTATGCTCAGAGCTTCGAGGTATGTCTTCTATGTCATGGAAATGCTCGGTCTCTGTTAGCTGAATTCATGCAGGAACTCATCAAGTTTCCTCCGCTTCCTGCTCTTTCGCCCGATATCCGGCGATTGCTTTTCTCCTCTCCATCTTTGGCAAACGCAAACCCCGAGCACCAACTACCATCATCTACACCTAATCCTTCTCTAGAACATATGCTTTTGGTTGATGATGTCGCGAACCAAAATTTCCCTACTAGTCTGGATGGATCAGGTTCTAGTGGATCTCTAGCATCATCTGGAAGCATGGGATTCTATGGCGGAGCGAATGGATCTAATTCTGGCTGGGCTCTTGGCAATGGGAACGGCAATGGGAATGGAACTGTATTTGAAGGATTCAACAAGTTGAAGCTGAGAGTTCCGATGGAGAGGAGGTAAATGATCATTCACATCCCATCATAAACCGTCGTCTTGTCTGATCGTATTAATAGATACTTCGCCGCTCCGCTTTCTTCCAGCATAGATTGGCCACCAGAAGTGCGCGATTATAACACGCAATTCACGAAATTGCTGGGGACCATCAAAACAAGACACGATCCTACCGTTACGACGGTTGCGCAAGGTGTACTGGAATGGAAGCGCTCGCAGCGTGCTCGTCACATTGGTCTTGACATGCAGCAGTGGTTGGATAGGTTCTACCTGAGCCGGATCGGAATTCGGTTTTTAATAGGGCAACGTCAGTGAATTTTGCCTTTGAGTTTCCAGCCTTGTATAAAAGCCCGCCATGTGTCCAGACATTGCACTCAACACACAGGAATCACATCAGGACTATGTTGGCATTATATGTACTAATGCCGTGGGTCATTTCCTCAGTCTTTTCAAAAAACATTCCTCACCCAAACAACAGAATGTCCACGATATTATCGAAGAAGCTATCGAAAACGCAAGATTTGTTTGCGAAGAACATTATGCTCTCTTCTCCTCACCTCCGGTGCAGTTGATATGTCCACCAAACCTCACGTTTCCTTACGTCCCCGGTCACCTGTCTCATATTATCTTCGAGCTATTGAAGAACAGTCTGCGAGCCGTCGTGGAACGACACGGGGTAGGAAATGAGGGCAACTTCCCGTCGATCAAGGTGTGTTTTTTTTTTTGGAAAATTCTTCTTCTTCAGCTGTCAACGTCGCGTCGTAAATCTGAACATAATCGATTATTCAAGGTGATCGTCGTGGAAGGAAAAGAAGATATTACGATCAAGATATCTGATGAGGGTGGCGGGATTCCCCGTTCCGCAATGGGGCTGATTTGGACATATATGTACACGACGATGAAGCTTGGGCCCGGCGAAGGACTAGACGAGGGCTTCCGGGATAGTGATTTTAAGGCGCCTATGGCTGGGTTTGGATACGGACTTCCGCTGAGTCGATTGGTTCGTGTGTTTCTATGTATTTTTATGTCTTCTTTTCTCATGTCTTACTCTCTCCGTTCACATAGTACGCGCGTTATTTCGGAGGTGATCTTCGTTTGATTTCGATGGATGGGTTCGGCACCGATGTTTATATCCATCTGAACCGATTGAGCAGTAGCCGCGAACCGTTACCCTGATTATCCTCGAGGTATTGCTACCTTCCAAACGACATCGATGTCCTACCCCTGTCAATAGCTCCGCTTCGGTACTTATATCTACCTCGATGATATCGTGCGGAGCACAGCAAAGGAAACCTTCTAGTCGGAAGGCCAACGGACTTCAGCTGTACTGGCAGAAGTTGTAAAATGTACGTACGCATGTTATGATTATGTATGTAAGATGAATAGTAGAGTAAAGAGTCAAACATTCTCTCAAGTTCATAGGTGAGTATGAAAGTGCAGTCCTTGACGCTCCAACCTCACGTATTAAATGTACTTAAAAGTTCTACACAATAAGAAAACGAAATACTGTACATATAGTACAGAGCAATAAACAAGATAAGTTAGGGACAAAATATAAGTTAAGAATTGCATTCGGCGCCAATGATGATCGTCCCCTGCTTATCAGGATATGTTACAACTAATCAGTTCATATGCGTATGTCCATTCGACGTTCATCCGCCATCCCCGACTTCCACCTGTGTGGTCCGTAGACACGATGTGCCCAAACGGTCCCTGAGATCGTCTACCATAGACATATCCCTATCTCCAAGCGGAAGACAGATACTCCTTGAAGCCGGTAAGGGAAAAGGTGGATAATATCCGCCCTGCCATGTGCCTTCTTCAGAACTTGTACGGTTTCCGACTAGAACCCGAACATCACGATCACTTCCACTCTCATCCGCGCTCAACGACGTTGAGCTAGTCGACGTCGACCCAGAAATAGGGGCCCTATGATGCCGCAAGTGCGATGTAGAAAAAGTGTGTTCGTGCCTAGGTATCGCAATGACAGGTCGAAATCGAGCAGAATTGCTTCGTGGAGGAGTATGGTCGGGTGTGGGAGGTGGGCGACCGAGAGTAGACGACTTCTTCACCGGCGTCAATGGAGGAAAATTGGACTGAGTGAGGAGTCGTGATGAGGGATTGACTGTCTGAGCACGAGGTCGAGGTCGAGGAGGAATACGCAGTGTAAGATGAGAAGAGGGGGAGACTAGAGAAGGAGGTGTCCTAGGTATGCGAAGCGGTGCGTGCACTGAGGATAGTATATGCGAAAAAGTAGGGACCTCTACCACTAGCTTCTTTCGTTTGATTTCATGACCCTCACCAGCAAAAACTTTGCGTTTTTTCGCAGGCAATTCCTCTTTCATCTTCGGCTTTGCTCTTGGCTTGAATTTCACTGGGGTAACGCCAGAAAGAGCAGAAAAAGCTAACTGCTCCTCCTTCTTTTTCCGTTTTTCGACTGCAACTTCCTTGGCATGTATTTCTTTTTCCAGCTCTTCCTGCAGCATCTGAGCAAACGTCTGTGCATCACCCTGCACCCATGCATCAAAAACCCCTTCCCATTCTCTCGTCGGAACTGGAAAGTCTAAATTCAGATAGACGGCCCTTAAGGGTATGTGTTGTGGTTGCTGCGAGACCTGCTCGTCGCCGCCGGGTGTACTCTCCTTCGAACTGGTTCCCCTCGAATGAACTGCCTTGGAAAATTCTCGGACCATTCTCTTGGTACCTGGAACTCGAAGAGACGTCCCGACTACTAAAAGCAAGTCTGCTCCACTACGTCCTTTACACCCAATGAGATCTTTCTGCACAACTTCTCCTACTCCTTCACCATCTTTATGGGCTTCATTATACAGAACCACACTAGGGCGTAATTTGCCAACTCCACGCGGTCGTTTGCCTACAAGCTGTCTTGTCCGTTCCATGGAGGTGCACTCTGGGCATTCCGGAGGAACTCCGGCTGCAAGGGAAGGTAGATAGTCCGTAAGGGGGAATGAGTGTGTACAGATCTGGCAATGGACTCGTTGGAGGGTTCCGTGAAGGGGTATACATCGTGGCGTTCTATTAGCTACGGTAGATGGGCCCGGGTCACCGACCTCCTGAAACGTGGAGTTGCGCGATTTGCTTCGTCTGCCCTCGAATTCTGGTATGCCAAAGGAAAGACCAGATTTTGACTCTATAGCATCAATATTCTGAGTGTAAACGCGCAAGAGCCGGCCATTGGAATCGAGAGCTCTTAGTAAGTGGTGAAATGCTGTTGGCTCCGCGGATTTGGAGAGATCAGAGAGCTGTGAAATCATTTGGCAGAATAATGCAGTCTTATGCTCAGTCTTGAGGTAGTTGATGAAATGAGCTCTCGATAGGACATAGTCAGAGGGTTGACGAAGAGACTCACACTAAACACAGAAGCGTCAAACAAATCTTTCCCTGAAGACAATGCATCTTTTGGATTGTCCCGCTTTAAAGTCTGAAATAAGCCCTCCGAAGATCTAAAATCTGGAATACCAGCTTTGACGGATATTCCGGCACCTGTAAGGGTAAAGAAAATCAGTTTTCAGCAGGATGAAAAAAACATATTTGAAACTGGCCACATATTACTACAATTCGTTTCGCCTTCAAAATTGCTTTAACTACTTTCGCAACTTGAGCTGTAGGTTCAGTGGGTTTGATCACGAAAGAAGGTATTGAAGTCGACGGCGCAGGTTCCTCCAGAGGGAGGAATAATGTCATGAATGGGAGACAAAAAGAGAGGGGATGAAAACACAGGTGAAGAAAAATCCTGAGTACATTCTCTCATGTGACGCTGGAAACCCACTGCCAAGTTCCAAATGTCATGGTGCGGTGCTCGCAGAATCACAAATCCGTGGACTGTGGCGAACGCGCATGAATCAATTATACAGCAAGTACAAGACTGTGATCGACTAAGTACAGTGATATTCGAACCGCTAGTTGAGCTAAATATGCCTGCACAGGGAAATATGTACGCGTACAAGAGCAAAGCCGAGGTCCAGTAGTAGGGAACAACAGAAATGATAAAGGTGTAAGGCTGGTCTCTATAAGATGCTGTGTCACGAAATTTCTGTCTTGAGAACTCTATTCGTCTTGAGCTTCGGTACAGGAGCTGTAGGGAGTCGCACAGATCAGCGTGCAGCGTTGAGACGAACCGAAGATAGACGAACCATTGGTGTTTTCAGTGAGATAGAACCGGCGCAAGATCATGATAGCATCTTCTCTACAGTATCCTCCGATTGCATTGTATGCAGGATGTGCAGGATGCTCCAGGCTAGTAGTAAATCGGAAACTCCATAATGAAGAACGCTGGGGAAGAACGTACTCGCTGTTTACTCCCAATACGCTTCCGCATCCTCCGAATCGTTCATTACCACACCCATAAAAGACTTCTCGTATGCCTAACTGCCTGAGAGCTGACGCACACATTATACATGGCTCTACAGTCACATAAAGAGTTGTTGTGGATAAAGGATATTTCACGACTTGTGGCGTGAGTGTTTTGTCGGACAGAATTTCATCGATAGCTTCGAGTTCTGCATGTCTTGTGGCCTTGGGCGTCGCTTCGATTAGGATGACAGTTTTTTTGAAGCGAAAGCAAGATAAATTCACACTCACATTCCGGAGTTGGTTGGTTCTATTTCTTGCCTTTGCAATTACCTTTTCGTCCCGTACGAAAACGCAGCCAACAGGGACTTCACCAGCAACCAGGGCTTCTTCTGCCTGCTAGAGGGTCAGGTACTTGAAGGGCAGTTTTCTTTGTAGAACAGATTTGACCATTGTCATTGCTTCCTGCATCCAGTACAAGTGTGTATCCATTGTATTCATTATGGTTCATGAGTGAGATAGAAGGGCGCCTAAAGGCTGATTTCCGATACATTTTGCGCGTCAAATCTACAAGTTCTGAAGACCAAAAATGTTGCGGAGAGCTCGAAACGCACGTCTCCGCCCTGCTGAGGTGAACCAAAGCAAAGGGCAGTGAAGACATGATTTCTCATTTTATACTACAGCAGAGGCTACATTATGTAATGGTAGAGCGGTCGATCCGTTGCACGTGCCCTTTCCCACAACGCGACGCGTATGCAATTGCGTGCAATTTTTCTACCAAACAACCATGTCGACCGCTTCGAGTTCCAAAACCCAGGACAAGCCTGCAAATGTAGACGAGAAGAAGAAACAAGAAACCCGCCCTCACCTTGGTGTTTTAGAAGAGGATGATGAATTTGAAGAATTTACCGCCGCTGGTCCGTGAGGAGTTGATTAAGACTGCTTGTAAACTCACGTACTGCTACTCTAGATTGGGATGATTCGCAGACAGATCTAGCGCATCTAGGCGGAGTTGCACCTGGCGCGGCCAAATCTGGTGGAGACAAGCTATGGGAGGATAATTGGGATGACGATGATATCGAAGATGAGTTTAGTGTGCAGTTGAGGTGAGCGCAGCGCTTCCAGGACTCTAGAATCCAGACTGATTCATTTTTTCTCTGTAGGAACGAGTTGGTAAAGACAGAAAAAGGCAGCGGAGATGCTATGGAACATTGAAGGAAGCTGTATCAGTATCGAGTTTTAAATCTCATTCTTTTTAGATCCCAGTCTATCTCCATGCTTTCATTCAAAGCTTCACTGCTATAGGCAATTGAAAAACGCCACCTTTTTCGATCTAGGGTACTCATTTCAATTTGTCTCCTAATCGTCAGGACACACTCTCCCCTCTATATATAGTTACGAGATGAATAGGTCAAGCATAGCTCAGGATAGGGAAAATGCGGAGGATAATCAACTCCGACAGTCGTGAATTCAAGCCTCAGACTAACCTCGCACGAACACAACACAGGAGACGCGGCAAAGGGCAAGGAACTGCACTAATACAATGGACATTAAAAGACGAAGATAAGGGAAAGATGGCCGAGGTGAAAGCTAATGAGGTGAAGAAGACGACAAAGGCAAAGACGAAAACTCCAAAGAGGGGCAGAGAGCACGATTTGTTTAAATCGCCCGTGCTTCAGACTGTATCTTCGTCGCTGTCCATCCCGTCAACCTCGACAGACCACACAAAGTGCATGTGACGGACACATTCACCCCCTTGTCCAGTTCATATATGTACCCAAGCCTCCGTAAGCTTCTAATTCGGCTGTCAAATCTGTTCCGCTATTTCTGACTTGGTGTTTCGCTGGTCTAAGATTGCGTAACGTGTCCCAGAGGTATCAACATGGTAAAATTGAGAAACCTTACAGCATACGTTCAGCCGGTCAAAGAATGAGCTTTCCTTGGAACTCTCAACGGAATATGCAAGAAAAGGCTCCGATAGAAACTCGCTCTGTCGAGGCGGAATCATCGACGCACGGCCATATTCCTTTATGGGGGACTCGGGATTCCCATTCGATTCCGGAGTTTGTAAATGCCAAAGAGAGGGATGATGAACAGGAAGAGGAAAGAAGTCCAGTCGAGTGTGTACGGGAGAAAAACGCGACAGGTTTTCCTTTCACCTCAGACCCAACACATGAAGCCCGAATGAGACTCACGGAGATGATGGAAGTGCAATTTGAGGTGGAACGCAGAGCTGAGCAAGAGAAGTTGAAGACGTTGATTGCTTGGTTAAACCAGGAGAAAATACAACGACAAGAAAGCAGGGTCTTTCTTTCTAGACGAAGGCAAGTTTGATTGATACATTGCTGCTAGGCGTAACGCGACATCGGGGGCTCATGGTCTGCAGGTACGGCGATTGGGGCGGGAAGTGGACTGGTCGTCAATGAGTCGCGTTAATTCCTTTTTAAGAATAAGGCATCCTGTCGCTCCTAAGTGGGAAAATTATATCTCCTCCCATAATCTCTCAATCACATCGTTTCATGCTGCTCCCGGAACTCATACATCGCACACTTCCTTTGTCACGGAAACTTCCCAGAACTTGTTCGGGACTTGGCGTGATGAGCAACAAAGCAAAGAAATCGGGGCGAACAAAACAAATGAAAACAACACTCTGGAATTGCTAGTTAAGGAAATTTTGCTTTGAATTGATCACGTTTGGATGGATACCGAGATTTGGATTGGTACCTTTCGGGCTTCCACCAGCTTTTCTATATAACTTGCGCATATTTCCGCTATGCTCCTCAATCTGCCCAGCTTACATCGATTCGTATTCGTTGCATTCTGCTTACTCACCACGAAAAGCTCTTGAATTCATCTCTCTTACTTTAAATGTCTTCCTCTACCTCAGTCGAACCTCAGGTCGCGTCTGCTGTTATAATCAACGATAGCCATTTGCAACACAATAGCACTGCCGTCTCCCATATCATCGAAGGCAGTCATCTTCCTTTAGACCCCACTATTATCATTCGCGATGTTCCTCCAACACTAGATGCTGTCGACAATATTTTTGGTCATCATTGCCAAGAGCAGGAGCAGGAGGAAACCCTGCCTCCGTATCTCGAAGAGCCTCCAGCATATACTTCGTCAGGCTCGAATGAACCTGTAACGCTTGCTATGTACCTTTTCAAATTTGGATTCCGTGAGTAGCTATTCATTCGAACTCATTCTTCTCCAAATCTAATCTTGTCCAACCTTCTAGTATTCCCTCCATTTTGGATAATAGGTGCCCTCATACTCCTTTCTCCTCTCCGTCAGCCGGAATCCACACCGTCGTCTGTATGGCTGCCAGAAAAGACGGAGAGTGAGCGAGAGGAAATAATCCAAAAGATGCGTAAAGCAGAGGTTAGATGGGCCAAACGGTGTTCAATTGCCCTCTGTATTCTGCTTCTGCTTGTCGTCGTCGGTGCTTTGGCTGTCTGGGCAGTCTTAAGAGCATGAAACTCGAGCGGCTGTCGACCAATTTCTTTTCGTTTGCTCAGTTTCCTACTGCATGACATCCACCATTCTTTTTATGATTATCTTTATGTTCCTCAAATTCTCCTCTTCTAAAGCAACTTTCTTCCATCCTTTAGTCTTGTTTCATAATATGGTCTACATACTTATTCATATGTATCGATACCTCCTGATACCCAATGTATCTTCACGAATGCCAAAGCCTGCAATTGTCCCAATCAACGTTGCTTCTGCCCTTCATGTTGACTCAGAGTGCCTTGCCGTTCACTGCCGTCAGATTGCTCCGCTGACCATATAATACCGCCTAAGTTTCAAACACTCAAGTGCCATTAGCACAACGACGGCCCCAGCTAGAATGAAAGGCCCATCTTGTCTGAAACCGTCACTATGGATGCGCGAAGAACTGTCAAATTTTCTGGATTTAACAAGAACACGAAATCCCAGTCATTTCCTTCCGTAAAGTCTAGTTCATTAGACCAAGTTACACCATTGGCCTTGTCCCGCAAACCCACTAACCTCTCTGACATCTCATCGTCCACAACATTGTCGTTTCAAAGGCTGTCTTCGTACCATTATCATCTTGAAGACATTCCGGATGATATACTATGCGAAATCGCGAGTTGGTGTAGTGCGGCAACTATTTTACGAGGTTCACTAGCAGTGTATCATGCTTGTCAGATCTTTGGGTAACTACACTGACAAAATTTGTTCGCTCTAGTGTAGACGCCTCGCGACTCTGTTTCAACCCTATCTATACGGCTCGGTCGACTTGGCGTACTCAGATTTGTGTCGTACAGGGACTCAAAGCGTTGCCTCAGCGCCCGATAATAACGCGCTACATCAAGACCCTCATCCTCAAACCGAATCGTAACTCGGGCTGGTCCAATAATTCTGTTAAAGTATCGATGAGCATTGGATGGTCAATGTTCTTGAAGGGATTGCGTCCAAGGGGGATTTATCTCTATTGTCGACGTTCAGGTAGTACGGCAAGGAATTACCCAAAGATTCCTTATGGCTGACTCTCCACACACAGTGAGTCACTAAGTGGATATTGACATTTTGCTTCGTCACTGATTCTGGAATATGGTAAGCTGTCCGAATCTACGAAATATCGGCACTTCAGTAGGCCAGAAAACATTGCAGGCCTTCAAGTCGAATGATCATGTATCGCCGTACCTTCCTAGAAAGCACTTCATACACTGATTCCTAGTATAGCTCTTGAAGTTTCGAAACCTCACCGGATTTCATCTCTTTACTCAGGTGCTGGAACGATGGACAATGATTAGTGGGTATCGTTCTATCTGTACATACAATTCGCGCTATATATATAACAGGCTTTACCATTAGACTACCACATGGACCGAGATCTCCCCGAGACATGATGGAAAATGCTCTTCTACAGTCAAGAATCACTCGAAGAACTGACATTCGACGGAACGTGTTTCTCCGACGCTAATACTTGTAACCTGAAGCCTGTATTTTTGGGGGCGATGGCCTCGCCTCCGCAGATTAGCATTGAGCAACGTTTACAATGATGACAATATCGACAACGATGACACAGTGGGCAGGTTCCTGCAAGAGCATTCGAATTTGGAGCAAGTGTCGTCTTTGGGAAACATGACATATTCTCCGACTGCAATGGCGTGTCTGCTCTCTTTGCCAAAACTGCACACCTATCAAGGAAGGTTACAACAGCTCAAAATTGGTGGTGAAATGACACAAATCCGGAATATAACTTTAACAGTGTGTCTCCTTATTTCTTGCAGTCTTTCTAACACGAACTTTGAGTAGGACTGGTTCAGCCCATCTGCTAATTTCGGTGACATATTGGGGGATCTGCATCACCTAGAATTGCTCGCTGTCTGCGTAAACTTCATCGATAATGTTTACTCACAACTTCGCTTTTACGGAACACTGCTCAGTAGGTGCTCGCAATTGAAGTATCTAGCAATTTCTTCCACGTCGTCGTTATCTTTAGCAAGCATCTGCTTTTGGCTGTCACAAGTCCATAAGGCTTACTGTCTGCTCGTCTCCCCAGCGTGAACTATCTGATGGTCTACGACTTGTCCCAGACCTTCGTTCCTTAATAATCACCCGGGTACACACAATGAACGGTAGAAGTCTTACCAAAAGCGCGTTACATATCGCCGCTCAGAATCCTAATCTACGTGAATTCACCATTAGGGATGTGCCAGTCTGGGATCATCTTGATCAGCTTAGTGGAATTTTCCGTACGAAGCAGCTGGGGCGTTATACTGTTGGACAACATCACTGTGATGGACAGCGCGTTTTGAATGTGCAGGAGGTTGAATAGGCGCGTTGAGACAGCAGTATCATCGGACCTTTTCTCGGGTGATTAGGTATATTTCTTGAAGTACGTGTAGTCTTATTTCCATTAAACTTTGTGGCTTCATCCACAATTTGAGGGGCATTATTATTTGCAACAGCAGTGCATAAATTGAGGCATTGAGAATATTAACAAAAGCAACCAAAGAACCACGTTGTAGAAGAGACATAAGCGACTTCAGACAATAGATTTCTGGTCTATCTTTTCGTCCATTGCAGCATCATCAACAGCTGTCACGGATGCGGCTCCTCCAAGCCCCATAGTGCTAGTGTCAAATCCATGAGCATCAAGGTATTGCCGGAACTGTATACACACAGAAACGTCAGTAGTGCTATTCAAAGCAAGTAAGGCACTCCACTTGAATCCTACCTTTTCGTCTTCCTCAGCCATTCCGTCATGACTCAAAGGTCTGATGAAGAGGAATGTAACGATAGCACTCAAGACAGCAAGTCCACTTCCAACCCAAAAAGGACCAGTGTTTCCTCGCACAGTGGTATCTCCACCAAAAGCTAAAAATGCGATGACATTTATGAGATATGACCCCGGACAGTTTTTCCGAACAAGTTCATACCCTCGATCATAGGCGGGAAGGCCCAGGTGCCCACAAACGCTCCAATCTTCCCAATGGCAGCTGCGATTCCGTAGAACTGTCCACGAACTGCAGTTGGGCTCGTCTTGCTGGCGAGAAGCCCGAGGCAATTGCCAGGGCCTGAAAAAAAAAGTTTAATATACCAAAAAGGAAATTAGACGTTTACTCACCAAGTTCACCAAAGCTCAAGAAAATACCGTATACGACCTTCAAGAAGGATTCAATATGAGAGAAGCACTTGTATGAATGTTGGGAGCTTACCGCAAAAGCGGCGACGTGGGACGTGAGTCTGAAGCAAAAAAAAAAAACTAAGAATTGGTGGGCAAGGCTTGGTGAATTTACGGAGCTTACTGTTCATAGAGACCACTCATAATGAACCCAATGACGGCTTGGCAGATAAGACCGGTGATCTATACGCCGCAACAAATTATGAGAGCTACGCAAAACGGTATAAATGCAAGAGACGGACCATGCAGTATTTGGGACCGATATAATCGACGATGAATGCGCCACCTATAGTGCCTGGGATATAGAACAGACTGAATGCGCAGAGTAATGAGTTGTAGGAAAAATGTCTGTCAAACTTGGAATATGAACGTACTTGATAATGATGTTCCAACCAAAGATAACAGGGATGGCGTCGCTCCCTCCGGTTACACTGAATACGATGAGAATGTTGATCTTTCCAAGGTTCTTGCGAGAAAACTGACTTGTCAATCACTGTAGATGAGTATATTCCGAACTAAAAAAGGCAGCATTAAACATTCATCTATAGGAAATGAAAATGGTCAACCTACTGGATATCTGTAAATCTCCGATCAGAATTGACAAGGACAAAGAAGGAAAAGTCGGCATACGTGATGAAGTCGTAAATGAACCACGTCAGAGAAATGGCAGCGAGAGATGGCCAATAGCGACGAAGGACAAGCATGTAGGGGATTTTAACATTCTTCATGGATGACTTCTTGTAAGACTCGGGTTCGTCCATGCTAAGTCGCCAAATGAACACAAGCATAGCAGGTATGAATCCTAGACCGAGGGAGATACGCCACACAGCTCGCAGGTGATTGGGACCGAAGATCCAATACAAGACAAGCGGGACGAATGAGGAGACGACGAAACCAGTATCGATCATGGAATCTGTGAAAATGTACATGGTCAAGACGACTGAACCGTTTACGATTTCCAAATTTTGAATTTCAACGCACTAGTAGCAAGTGCAAACCATCTGTGCTGTGCGTTCTTGCTGATTGACTTTTGCTCTGTCTGTTCGGAGGCAGATACAGAGCCGCAAGGATATTCTGCACCTACACCGATACCAAGGAAGAATCTATAACCGCCGGTTCTATCGTGCATTTACGATGTATTGGAACAGGCGCACCTGCAAGCACTCAACATCGCAAGCGTCCCCCCTACGCTATGGTGGGCACCTTCGGATGCAGCAGATAGTAGGGAAAAGAATGCTACAATGCCTGTTGCGGTCATCATCCCGAACTTTCGACCCATTTTGTCAGATAGGTACCCTGAAATCGAATTCAGTGCCGTAAACAATAAAGAAACAACACAAAAAACACACCGAAGATAAGCATCCCGACCACTGTCCCCGCGAATGCCACACTGCTCACGATAGTAGAGTAGTTTTTGGCAGTCACCTCGTCGCCATAAACACGCTTTAACACTAGGTAATTATGATGATGAATTCAATGGCTTAAGTTGGGAAGAGGAACTGACAAGTGTTTACTGCGAAGATATGTAATCAGTTCAAGTTCTGTGTGATCGCAAAATACCAGATCAACTTACCTTCACTTATCACACCATTTGCATAACCTACAGAAGAAAAGTTTCTTTCTTTGTTTTTTTTTGTCGGCGGAACTATTTTTCCATACCATCTGAGAACAGTGCAGTTCCACATCTAGCAACGAATATAGGCTTGGTCTGGGCAATGATATCGACAAAAAGACCTACGCAAAGATGAGCGAAACGCCTGAAAGACGATTGCGCATCGACGGTTGGTCAGTCATTACTGCAAAAGGGCGAGTAAAGAGACTCGGACCTTCCATGCTGTCGACATTTTATGCGATTACATCCCGCCTGGTATCCGGGGTCCTTGAGCATATAATGGTGAGCGATAAGCGCGGGAAGCTCAAATTTTCACTTTTTTCTTCATCGCGCACGTTCGTCGGGCTCGACTTCACAAGCTGTACGATTAAAAAAGCTACAAAAAAACTATCGTCTAAACCTAACAGCTAGACTTGAATGGTATACATGATCTACCGCTGTAAAATCGAGTTCTTATCCAGATACGGAGTAGCATGTGGAGGCTACAGTGATAAGGCACTCTGCGCCATTTGTTAGGGCTGACCTCGGTTCTTAAAGTACTTAGCTTATGTATGCGCCTTTATGGAGCACTTTGTGGTTATACCAGAGGTAGCAATCGATAGTGTACAGGTATCGATACTGTCCCTCTTTGTGAATTCGTGAGTCCGCTTTGTCGGGAGGTATTTCATCGATAGTTTGAGTGGAATTTGTCAATCATTACATGTCCCAAATCCATGTCAGTCTTCGAAAGCTTCACATATACACCACATACACCCACTCGCAGCCTTGCTGGCCTGTCTTGTACTCTCTTGTACTAGTAACAGTCCTTCGTCGAATACGAACTAGCGCATCACGTGCCATCACGCTACCTGTATATCATATTATAATCCAGAGTGCCATTTCCTTCTGGTTGAACCTCCAAGATGATTGTTCAATGCCAATCTTGGAACATGAAATGAAAGGCATCTATATTTGATTTGAGGTGTGTTGTCCTCGTTGATGTTGGATTCTCATGATTCTCTAATATAACTTACTCTCCAAGGTTTTGGTACATGTCCTGTGAGAGAGAAATTGAAAGACCACCCCGACCCAAACTTTGACTTTATTTTCGTCATTCTACCTTCCTCTTGGTTAGCATTTTAATGTTTTGGGTCCGTATCAAGATCTCCCTGTATTCGAACATCGTCCGGATCCTGACATGGACATACAATTGTCAATCTTCTCTGACGGTCTGTCGTAAACCCACCAGGATTTGGTTTACCCTATCTGTGCTGTTTTCACGCTTCCTCTATCTTTCCGCATTTCCTCCAGCACCTCGTGTGGAACTGACGCTCGCTACTGTCATTCTTTACCCTGATCGAATTAACAAACCACTGGCTCGTATCTCCAACTATGAGGTCTAGATCCTGCTGAACAAAATATACACACTGAAATTGCTCGTCTTGGTCAATGAATGCTTGTGCTAATCAGCTTGTTGTATTCATGTGAGTATAGTCTCGTAAATGTGCATACCAAACGCTCATAATCCTTCGGTTCTCCTAATGCGGTAGAGATTAATCATCAATCATGATGTTAGTTGGATCGATCCTAGCAATCGCTGTTTCCACTTCTCCATGGTCAAATCGCAGAAAGAGAGCTTAAACTCAGCCCTCTGACCAAGTGCACGAGTTGCTTATCACCCTTCAATGTCAGAGAACGAGTTTTTGCGAGCGGCAACGTCATAACATACTCTACGGCATCTGGCTCTTTCCTCAAAGTTCGTGAAATATTGCTCTTTCCAGATCAGAATTGAAAAATGTCAATGTCAATCATCTCACTGACATGTCTAGGGAATCTTTCTGAATGAATACCCGGTCATGAACGCCTCTGCTTCCGGCGTCATGAGGCCCACCAGAAAACCATTTGAGGGTTATTTTCCGGGATCCGGCGCCGCTCGATGGTCCCTTGGATGTGCGCCGACCCTACACGCAGCATCTGAGCTTGAAATGTTCTTTCTTATAGTCTAATGAAAGAAGCCCTAGCCTTTTGTCCCGAATCTTTAGGATAGATTGCCGCACACACATAAAAGTGGAATGAAGATCCCAATTTCCTTGTCGACCAGTGGGGAAATTGTGTGACTACATTTCGAGGTTTTATACTCACCTCCCTCTTCCTAATCTGCTTCAGCATGTCCTCCCCAATCTCACCTCTCAATCTGATTCTTGAATCTGACAATCCTTACAATACCAACATGTATGATGAGAAAGATGGCCGAATATTATACCAGGTCATGACGGAATACCAGCCCGAAACTGTGACGAGAGTGCGGAATGTTGACGGAGAGACCATCGCATCGTGGCAATGGAAAGATCCCAAACCCGACATTATTATTTTGGGCAACGGGAATCCGGTGCCTCTAGGTACATGGCTAAAAAAAAGTATCATGCCTTTCAAAGAGTGGGTACTGTTCTATCTGTCTGTTCCTCACTCGTAATGATCTCATTCGTTTGAAAGCGCCGTGACATTCCAAGATCAGATAGGGAGACATTTTAAATGGAAGGGATGGGGAACTGGTACACCCTTGGAGGTAAGTACCTACTAATATGCGCTCTTTGCTCGTGCCAGTGCCGTTTATGCACGGTGTTAGCCTTTTGGTTGCCCTTCGATCAAATTCACCATCTGATTGCATAGTTACGCTTTGACCCCCTCATAGCTCTTCTCTGAAGACGACAAGAAATATCCTATCGCCTATTTTGTCAAGTCACATCCACTTCCCCATACTCAAGCGGAGGTCTGGAATGCATCTTCCAGTCCGCATTGGGCACAAGCCAGACTGTTGGTTGATCGACGAGGGCAGGAAATTCTTGATCTCGTTGTGATATCATTTTTAGTACTGGAAAAAAGTCGCCGGGCAGAAAATTCAACTACGCACAGGGCAGAATCGATCACGGGTCTACATTCTTGAGACTGAGGGGGAAGTAGAAGAGGGGACTGTGGGTTGATACTTCACGACTACATCACCCTCACAGCATAACACTTGATTCTTTGCAATGCTATTAACATTCACAGAACGAGGTTCCACAACTTTACCCGTTTAACTAAGTTTAAAACTGAACAGAAATTGTTCAGAATTGTCGTTGTCAGAATCATAGTTATGACCAGTGCTGTGGGGATGGGCATTACAACTAGCTGCAGTATAAATCAATTCCGAGAACTAAGGTGAACCTAGGATAAACCGTGGACAATTTCAAAAGTAAGGAACGATGATAAAGTAAGCGATAGAAGCAAAAGACCGAAAATCATGCAGATATCAACAAAGACTAATAATACAAATTGTCCAAGAAGATAAAAAACCCAAATATTGTTGTGAGGTTCCCAAAGCCCTTGATTCACGATAATTATTTCTCGTTTTCTAAATGATGTCCGTTTGGTTGGTACATATATCGATGCACCGTTGGAAGTTGTGATGATCCTGAGGACGAGGAAGGTCTGGATGAAGGGTCTGTAGGTCGCGGCCGATAATAACTTGTTGCACGATGCTCTGAAGCGGAGGGTCCTACAACAGGAGGTAAAGTGTTTACTGCGACAACTGGCATAGGCCATGGTTGACCGGCGGGTGTTGTAGATGTTGCAGAAATTGACGAGGGAGCTTTAGGATTAGAAGGTTGTTGTTGATTCTGGATAGATGGTGATGCAACTGGCGTAGACGATGGTGTGGAGGAGGGATTTCGAGCAACAGTTGCGGTTGGAGTTGGGGCTGCACTGCTATTAGGATCACCATTACTCTCTATGTCTCGCCGTCTTTTGACGCCGCGTACAGAGGAGCTCTCCTTCAGGCCAAGTTGGGTTGCTTTAATAAGTATTTGGTGCCTACAAAATGGGATTGAGGAGTTGCCTATAAAAACGAGGAATGGAACACACCTGGTTCTGGTACTACCCCAATGACTAATTATGTCGTCCCAATCAATCTCTCCTGAACTAGTTTTCCTCTCTTCAGTTAAAGATTTCAGTCGTTCAATCTCGTCGTCTGACCAGGCTCCCGAGTTTCCCGTCGCTAAAGTCGACATCGAGGTAGGAGGAATGGGGGCAACATGAGTTGTTGGAGACGGTGCAGGAGCTGCAACGGGAGGTGCGTAGTATACGCCAGGATGGCCATAAGGGTATGAATAGTACGATGCCGTAGGGTACTGGCTCGGCGGAGGAGGTCCGTAATATGCATGGCTGCCCATAGGGACAACGAAGGTCTGGGGTTGGCTAATCATGGCGGGTGCGGCGGCAGGTACACCCGAAGTGGGAATTGGGCCGGGCGGGGGGGCATTGGTAGTATAGAAAGTCGGGGCAATAGGATACATCGGAGGAGGAGGGGCGGTGATTAGACGAGAAGGATTTGCAAGCTGATAGTAGTAATTTGAAGGAAAAAATAAGCGACCATCGAACAATGTTCAAAAAGCTTACAAGTGTATCACAGTTTTGCTTAGCTTCACTTAACATGTTGAGAGGATCAACTTTACTACTGGGTCCCATTTGGTAGCATTGTGCGATGACCAGCGCTGGAGTCCCTTTCTGAGCACGCATGATGTTAATGTCCTGGATGACTGGAATTAGCCTGACTTACAACAAGTTCTTCTGCAGCTCCATAGAATTCCGCACATAGATTCAATACGCGCCATTGGAATTCGTAGTACTGTTGATTCTGCGCAGTCACTTCTGGTAGTTGAGGGGGGTTTGTCCCTTGACCAGTAGCATGTAGCGGCTGGTGACTGGGGGGCGATGCTTTGATAGTTTGGCTACTAACACGACCGCGGCGATTCTTGGATCCTCTAGGACGACCTCGACGTTTAGGCTCAGGCTCATGTTGATGTTCAGAGCTAAAGTAAAATCTCAGGAGCGAATCCTGAAATTATTGCAATCAAAATACATACAGGGCTCCAGGTTTTGGTGAAGGGGGAGCACTGGTTCGACTGAGTTGATCTTCTACCATTCCCTCATCGTCATCGTCAGACTCAACAGCTTTTTGTTGTCCCATTGATGGAGTTTTGTAGAATTGGGGCTGAGAAGAACTTCGAGGTGGGTTTAAGGCATGGGACAACGGCTGATAGTATTGAGGATTATCCATGGAATGTCGTTGCCAATCACACGGAGTTGAGGCTTTTTGAAAAAGCATATTTATAAGAGACGTCTGCAACTAAAAAGATAGCAAATCATACAATCCTATGAGGCGAACCGTGACGTTTCCTGAGAGTGATAAGGGTGACGATAATCACATAAAACAAAATAGAAAAAACTAACAGAATTGTGACAACAATGATATTCTCCTCACACAGCGCTAATTTTTGACGTAAATGTCAATAATCTTGGAAGTTATAAGCTGCGTAGATAGTGCCTGAAGCAAAGCTGAGCTTGTGGAGAGCGACGAGAAGGGAGATTCTTCAAAGAATTGTGCGGAGTCTCAATAAAATGTGACTAGCACTTGTCACGCATATGTTACCAAAGTATTGCTAATAATATTATGGACACGCTTGCCAAAATAGTTGTATTTAAAGCAAAACTATACAAAATATCCTATCTAGAATTAAGTCGCATCTTGCGCGCCTCGACAGTCGACGTACTCTACGCGTCTTTGATATCACATGTAAATTTGTACTTCGAGGCTCTTGAACAGTAACCACCACCATCATGGCAGTATTCTCTAGGATTCTTCCTCCTTTTGCAACTTCCTACGCCGTGCAAGCCCGTAAAGATATCTTTCTACTATGATCTTCAACGCTGCTCCCGCCATCTAACTTATTTTCTCCCTTCAGTCTTCGCACTTGTCTTTGTGCCACAACGGAACGAAAAGTATTACGACCTTGGAGGAGCTGTTGGGTTTATATCTACAACATTCGCTTCACTGTATTATATCTCTCTGAGAGAAAGCTTACTTCAAGGCAAGCTTCTGCCCCTTCCACCGTTATCATCTTTTGCCCCACGACAACTCATTCTCTCTGCCGCGCTTGGCATTTGGACTACGAGGTTGGGATCATTTCTGGTACAAGTATGTGTTTCTGCGCCTCGCTGAATGCTGCACTAATCAAGACGCATATAGCGAGTATGCATCTGCCCCCTATTAATTTTTGAATCTTGGTATAGCTTAGATCATATCCTTGCAGGCGTTTAAAGCAGACGGGGACTCCAGGTTTAACGAAGTTCGGCATAAACCAGTTCAGTTCACGTTCTTCTGGTTTATGCAAGGTAATGTACAATATAACCTCTCATTCGAGCACCGCTAATCCTAATTATGCATCACAGCCACCTGGGTGTTCATCGTCGGCCTGCCAGTCTATCTTGGAAATACGATACCTGCAAAGGTCCATCCGCCATTGCGTGCCCGTGACTATGTATCTCTGGGATTATTTGCCAGTTCTTTCCTATTTGAAGCTATCGCCGATCATCAGAAAACCGTTTGGCGGCGCAAGAAAGATGCGAAAGAACACGATGAAAAGTTTATAACTTCTGGTCTATGGAGCGTTAGTCGGCATCCAAAGTGAGCTCACGAGCATTAGCTGTTTTCGCTGTAGCCTATTGATGTTGTATATTTCAAACCCAAGCTATGTTGGAGAAGTGGGTATATGGGCCGGTATATGGGGACTTTCGACCACCGCTTTGCAGACTCCATATTTTCCCCGAGGTACTGTGGCTATTGCTGCTATCAGTCCTATCTTCACATATCTCCTTCTGAGGAAGGTGCGGCACCGCTCATTCTAAGTCTTTCGATTCCCGTGGTGACATTACTCCGTGTCGATAGTTTTCCGGAGTTCCTCCTCTTGAGGAAGCTGGTGACAAGAAATTTGGAACTGATGCAAAATGGCACGAATATAAACGGTATGTGTATAGCGTTAATTCAAAATTTCTTACGTTGAGCTCGTTGAAGGACTGTACCTGTGTTCTGGCCCTGGTCTTCTGCCCGAGAGTAGAATTAATTTGGCAGTTGGCCCAACTTCGATGTCCGAATTCTGTTAACTTGTGCCATACTCAAACTGCTTTATATACTGGATGAATGTTTCAGTCATTTTGATAACCAAGCTTCGTTGAGATAGCCAATAAATTTGCAAGGTTAAATAAGGATATCATGTATTTTAAACCGGACAATGCTACTTTGGAGAACCTGCAAAGCAAGCTTAGACATTACAGATCTGATATCCCTCAGAAGCCAAGCGCCGTGAGCGTCTGGGTCATATTCTCGTCTGCGAAGAATTGCCTAGCATCAAGCATGCTAATGTAGATGATCAGCACCTAGTTCGCTGACATGCGTGTGGTGCTCTGATACTTACAGGATGTGGACAAAAGTCACGGACTGAGCTGGGGCGGTGGCATTGAAAGCGTCAACAGTAGCAGCAATCGGACCGTCAAGAGAAGCCAGCAAGGTGCTGATGTCTGGAACAATAGCGGGGGTGATAGCAGAGAGACCGGAAGTTACTTTCCTGGGGATAGCAGGTTCAATGCTTGGGGTGATGCGAAACATCTATATAGACTCACGATAGAGAGTCCCCAAGGCTTACAGCGAGGTCATTGTTAGTTGGGGTGGTAGTGTTGCTCCTTTAAGAAATCTAGACATCAGCAGAACTGACAGTGATGGTTCGTCAACCTCAATTACGTACCCAATGCTAGGAGCAATACCGCTGAGAGCAGTCGCTGTGGCATTCCATGCGGCGATGAGCATGTCGATCTGCGCTCCGATGCTACTATCGTTGGCTTGGTGAGAGTCTTGTAAAAACTCTGCGACATTGGTTCAAGATCGTAGGACATATTCTGCTTCTATTATACTTGACTCACGGATTTCGGGTATGACCACGCTTACATTCGACTCCAGAGCGTCCAGAGGAGGGAGAATTTGAGCATTGGTGTTCGTTCCCTGCCTCTTGACGAAGGGGTTGGCGAAAGCAACAGAGACTAAGGCAAAGGCAAAGACGTTGCGGAACAGCATGGTGATACTAAAGGTCTCACAAAAGCAAGTGGTCAGACAGCCAAAACCTGCTCGAGTTTAATAGTGCGTCCGTGGGTTTTGTAACCTCTTAAGTCCTGACACGCAAACTTTTCCCAATCAAAACTCCTGCCTATAGTGGTGGAAGCAATGGAGCGACCATAGCTTTTGCCCCAATCATCGTGAAAGTAATTACATGTTGTGACGATGGGTACACCCGCCCCTGATAGAACTTGAAATGGATGAAAGAAGCAAGAGAGCGTAATTGGCTCAAGCGTGAAAGAAAGTGAATGTTATTCAATGTTGACATTGCAGAAACGGTGAGAAATAGTGGTAGAGTGTGAATCCAGCGCAGATGATCACTCCCATCGATGGGAATTCAGCGGTGGACAACCGCACAGGAAATAGATATAACATGGCAAATGATGCTAATACTATATTTGAAGCGATTGTTAAAGCTCGCCAGCAGCCTAAAAAACGAAGAACAGAACTTATTTTGGAGTCTACGTTCATGTTTTCAAGCGCTGGCATGGAGGGTCCTAAGTAGTATGTAAACGCGCGTCCTATTCATGTTGTTGTCAAATATCTTGAGAGATTTCAAGTTGATCCCAAGTCACATAGTTAACATTGAAATAAAGGGACAAACTAAGGACTTGGGTAAACAGTGAAACTTACTTGAAGCTCCCCAGGCCAAGAAAGTTCCACTTGCTTTTTTTCTGGGAAAGAGGTCCTTGCAAGCTGCTAATCTTCCATGTCCGGGGTTGGCCAAGCGCCAATTTGTTCACACAGCGCGTTTTTGCCCAAAATCTTCAGTCTGAGTTATGGCGTACAGTGGCGATTCTGGTTTCATTCTACTCAATATTCCAAATGTGCAGATACGTTCTCGACAGTCACCGTACTCGCAAAGCGGCGCTCTGACTGTTGAGTGTATCTATGTCACGCCCGAGGGCCAAGCTGCTATCGACCGGAATATATTCCTTATATTGCGTATCAACTCAGATGAAATACCCCTCGATCCTCGGCGAATTATCACCTCCAGTCCTCCCGCTCAAGGGGAACAAGGACGGACATATACAATATATGGAACAGATCTAGATCCTGAGGAGCTCGAGCTTCACGTTCCGGTCTTTGACTCTCAGGATCCTCAGGCGGTACAAAGACTAGAAGACGTGGATACTCTTGAAGGCATCTTCACAGAATATGCAGATTTTCGAGAACTTACCTCTACTTCTTCTACATCCCAAACAATCCCCTTGATAGATGCTCCTCAGGATTATCGTGGTCATCTTGTCTTGGTGAACGAGGAATCTGGCGAAATCATTGGAGAAGTTGACAAAAAACTTTCTGTTCATGAAGAGCCTACTCTCTCTCATCCTGTGAAAGGACATGAGCATGATCCAGTCATTATTGAGATTGATCAGGATGAGGAAGGTAAAGCTGTAGAGGTCTTTGCGAGGACAATTCCCGCTGATCAGCAGGATTGGGTGACCAAGTCTGCGAAGCTAGTCAGGTAAGTGCTAAGAATTCAACGGTACAAGCTTTACTTAAATGTTATTCATAGTCAAGGAATAACTCAAACTACCAATCTCCTTGTGAACGTTGTTTCTTCCGCCTCCTCCTCCTATATAAGCCGTTCTTCCCCATCTACATCCCATCCTTTGACCCCGACTACATCTATTAAATCAACATCTGCAAAATCATCTCCATTATCATCGTCTAAAGCTGTTGCTTTCATTTCATCCTCCCGAACCCAGACAGGACTCACACATGCACACGCGCTCACTGCAGAAGCTGTGAAAGTGAGCGCGAAAACACTGGCAGTGATAGACGGGATGATAGGCAAGATGATAGGTAGCAAGAGTAGCAACAATGCCTCCAAAGGGTCAAAAGCCTCGACGCTTAACTCAATTAACGTCACAAACACACCCCCGCCCCCATATTCAGCTTCTCCAAACCCCTCCACTAACTGGAAGCCTCTGCTGCCGCCGCGCAACATGTCCGTAGTACCCTCTCATTTGGAGTCTGAGAAACCTCCACTTCCTCCTCGTCGTGGCACAGCTCCTGTCCCGCCTCTTTCTTCCCGTACGCTCAATACGAAAGCGAAGCTCATTTTGTCCGCGGATTTGATTCTTTCTACCATGGATGAATCTATGAAGCAGCTTATCGATGTAGGAGGACGTAGTGCAACCAGAGTTGTCGAACACCGGTTAGTATCCGTCTCTCTTTCATCTGGTTGCCTTAGTGAAAACGTATAAACAGATACGGTCCAGAGGCTGCACAAAGTACAGCTCTTATGGCCGGTACTTCCAGGAACGTTGCGCTGGTGTACATCGACATGAAAGGTATTGGACGGAAGGCACTCATAAAGAGGGTGGGTAAACAATATGTGAAGAATAAATTGGCAAAGTGAAAGTTAAAGGTCGATGTCGAATATCATGGACAATGGATAGGACGGAACGCATATAATATGGACTTTAGACTTAACTCAGCTCTGAACTATCAATGTAGAAGAAATTGTACCCTGGATTTAGACTCAGAGGCCAAAGCGAGTTCTATAAACTTACCTAATTTACATTGGCAGAACCTTACCTCCCTTTGCTTGCGGTCTGCCGAACGGGAACATTCTCGAAGTGTTTCCTCGTCTTCGGTTCAGCTTTATTAACTTAGAGAGCCCTGCTATGCAGAGAGATGGCGCCATTCTTACCTCCAAAGGTTGTCCTGTCTGGGTTTAAAGAAAAGATCGACTCGTTGCTGGTCCTAGGCAAGCTAATGCAGCCATGTCTATAGCTCTATTAGAACTCATTGGCATTTAGGTGACAGAATCTATCTGGGTGCTGCTGCTGGTAATCTACACGTGTATAGCCATGAATCCTCGGGTGATTTAACTTTGGTTGAGGTGAAGAAGAGTTTGACGAGGCGGTCTATAGAGCAGCTGGGATTTATCAAGGATATAAATTCGATAGTAACACTGTCAGGTATCTGGTGTTTCAATCTTTACTTGTGTTTTATCTGACAGTGAAATAAGAGACAATCGTGACGATCTTTCCGCTTCCTTCATTCTCGCCAGCAACAATACTTTCTGCTGCCAAGGCAGCTTTCTCGTTTGGAATTCACTCTTATACCTACCACACGGAGTCTGAAATTCAAGGGCAAAATGAATTCACCAAGCCAGCCTCTATACCCGTTCTAATGACCTACTTGCTGGTTGGATGTCGTCGCAAACTTGTGATCTACTCTTGGAAGGATGGAGAAGCTCAAGAGGTTAAAGTGTGTCCCGAATTCACTTCTTTGACTGGTTATGAATGAACTGCTGTTCCAGGAATGTCCATTGCCGCATTCACCTCGTATAATCACTTTCATGGACAATGACCTTGCATGCTTTGCATACTCTGCAACTGAATATGCTGTCTTTTCGCTGTCCAGAATGACGGCTAATGAAGTAACTATATCCTTGCCTGTTTCTACCTCGTCGTCAACGATGGGCGCCTTGACTGGATTATCAGGCTACATGACCCTGGGTCTTGGTGCTAAATCTAAACCTGGAGTTGTAAAGCTCCGCGATGAAGAAGCTCTTATCATCAAAGACAGTGTGTAGGACCCTCTGTCAATTGGCAGAATCTCGGTCTCACCGTTGTTCCAGATGAGGGCATAATCATTGGAAAGGATGCAAAACCGTCCAGGCCAGAAACTATCGGGTGGCAAGCTCCCCCGGAGGAAATAGGTTTGTTAAGATCCTTTGTCAATGAGTATCTTGTTTCAAACAAAGCCTTAGCATTCGTCAAGCCCTATATTTTTTCCGTATTACCCCCCGGTTCCGTCCCTTCCACGAATACAGATCCAACTCAGAATTCTATCCCTACGAGCGTGGTGCAAGTCCGCTCCTCCATAACACTACTTCCAATCCAAACATACCTGTACCCATTCAGGGAATCATCTAGGTCATCCTCTCCTACAACTGTTTCTCAGCCTACTGCCCCAGTAAATGCCACTGTCCGTCTAATCACGCCTTCTTCGTCACCTAAGCCTTCTCTTCTCCTCGTCACAACACCAACAGACCGAGCAGCAGCCACTTCTGAAGGAAGTTCCATTTGGCAGTTCGACATGAAACCCTGGTCTGAACAAATTGACGAACTTGTTGTGGCTGGTAAATATTCGGACGCGCTGGAGCTACTTGAAACCACTGATCTCTTGGACAAGGTGTGTTCTTTCTTGTATTTATAGTATTTTCTCTATGTAATATCTTTGAAGGGGGATCGAAGAGTACAAATTCGTGCTTTGAACGCTATTTCAGAATTTCAAGCAGGTCATTTCGACAACGCCATCGATACGTTCACGGAACTGAATGTCAACCCCGCTAAAGTCGTTGCACTTTATCCCGAGTCCATATCTGGTCGATTGTCCATATCTCCAGAAAAATGGATCGAGTTATACGGTGGCCCTAAATGGAAAGATGTTGTCGAGAGTCCTGTCGGAGACAAAGAGGTGGATCACATGGAAAACGAAGCAATCAAAAAGGCTGATCACGAGCGCTCAATGACTGCTACGAGTGAAATGTTGGACAACTTGGGATTGTCCGGTGCTGGATCAATACGAGGCCGTTTCAAGGGACTAGGTGCATTGATGGGAAATGCCAGTACTCAGAAAGACGACGACACAGCGTCTTTGAAGTCGCAAGCGTCGAAACCTTCGAAAGTCATATCCGACAGCGGTGAGTTTGCCGCAATCTCAAACGATTGTAATAAGAGACTGATAATACTTGCAGATTATCACCGATCCGTAGAAAGCTTAGTAAGGAGCTTCCTCCCAGATCGCAGAGTAAAACTTGGAGCTGCACTCAATGCAGTCGGCATAACACCAGCAAACCAAGCTCATGAAATCACGCCACTTTCCGCAACGTCTGTTGAAGATCTGTATGCCCTACCCAACGCACCTTTCACACAGCTTACACCGGAGCAATTGCTGCGATATGCACAGATAGTTGATACCGCGCTTTTCAAGTCATATCTCGTTGTACGGCCTATATTGGCTGGTTCACTGTTCAGGGTCCCGAACTGGTGCGAAGTGGAGGAAGTAGAAGGGGTTTTGAAAGCAAGAGGGGTAAGTCAATGTTATACTTGTTTGAAGATGGGTTAACATGGTATGTAGATGTTCAGGGAACTCAAGGATCTGTATCACCAGAAGAAGATGCATGGGAAGGCACTCGAGCTTCTACGACAGTACGTTCGGAGAATGCTCTTAGCGCCGCTGTACTGAGCGTCTTCTAAGACTCGGTGAAAAAGAGGAAGATTTGGACGAGAGAGTATATGACTCAATCCAGTATTTACGGAAACTGGGTCCAGAAGATCTGGATCAAGTGTTTGAGTCCGCGCGATGGGTAATCGAACAACATTCTGACCGGAGTCTAGAGGTATGCTCTTTCATCATCATACTTGGTCATTTGTAGATGCTTTGGTACAGATATTCAAATCTGACGATGTCGACTTACCTCGCGATCGTGTCGCTGATTATCTAGAGAAGATTGATCCGCTTCTTTGCACTCAATATCTAGAATATCTGATCCAAGAGCGAGAAGAAGTGTCTGTTGTATTTCACGACCGGTTGGTAGAGCTGTACGCCAAGATAACTCTTGACGCTAGAAGAAAAAAAGATGAGCGTAGGTGTTTTGTTCTCTTGAAATGTTGTGTGTGTTCATAGTAGTTTTTCTTTAGATCTACGCCAACAATCGTACGATAAGTTGCTTGCGTTCATCTCGAATACTAGCTATTACCAGGTGGATCGTTTATATGGTCTTTTATCTTCTGAAGGTGTGTTTGCTATCGCTCCGTCATCTGGCATACCAAATTTACCTACCTATAGATTTGTATGAGGCGCGCGCTATTCTGCTTGGTAAGCTAGGTCGTCATGACCAGGCACTCGAACTGTATGTCTACCGTCTACAGGACCATCTCCAGGCTGAGGAGTAAGTTCGAATGTTTACCAATGTGTTTCCCTTTTTGACTATGTGTTTTAGGTACTGCAAACAATATCATCAAGCAGGGACAGAAACTAGCAATGTCTTCCTCACCCTCTTACGGATTTATTTGCGACCAACTATGAAGATCAACGTAGATCTACTTCAACCGGCTCTCGGGCTCATCAGTCGACACAGTCGCCGCCTGGACACTACAGAAGCACTGGAGCTTCTTCCGCCCCTAGTTACACTGAACGATGTCCGAACTTTCCTCATCGACGGTCTACGAATACCAATATTCGATACCAAAGTGATCCGACAAATCAATAAGGCGCGGAACGACCAAATGGCACGCAAGTTGATGTCGTTGCAAACGAAGAGGGTGAAGATAACAGATAGTCGAATGTATGTTGGACTTGATTGGCTTCAGTCGTTGTCTTGTCTCTGATTTTCGCGGTAACAATCAGATGCCCACATTGCCACAAACGGATTGGTGCTACGATCATTGCTGTTCATAGCCCTAGGTGGGATATCCATGCTTCAATGGCGCTTGCACTTACCTTAAAACTTTAGGGGCGAAGTGACTCATTTTTCGTGTCGGGAGGCTTTTGCGCAGAAGTTGAGCGAATCCAGGCGATAGGTTTACATACATCCAGTCTTCTAACCCATATACAATCGGAATCTCATTGAAATTCCCGTGCTTGCCATCGGCTTTTCCCTAGCTTTTTCACCTACATAAACAAACAACAAGGAGATCGGCGTCAGTCTTGTTCTCGCGCAGAATTATACCAGTCCAGTTTCATTGAGTTGTAGTTATCCCGTATAGTTTCTCTGAAAATTTACAATTAAATTTGACATTATTCTTGTCCATTGAGGAGACCATTGAACTTTACTCTCTCACAGTTGATGAATAATTATCATTGACTGAAAACTCCCTGTCAAAACTCAATGGCAAAAATCGATCAGGGATTCACAGGCAACGAGAAAGAGCTCAACTGACTCATAGAATTAGAATGATAAAATTAGATGTACGAGTTTGGACAAACCAGCAAATGTACTGGATAATTGGACGCAGAGGCTGTTTCTCTACGAGTACTATAGTTGATTTAAATGATTAAATAGTTGATTACTGGTTGACCCCGAGGTGACCTTAGTTAGTCAGATACTGAAAAACTGCAACTACGATCGTTACTGGTGTGTTCACAGTTACACTGCAGTCCGGCGGTGAGCTGATATTTCAAGCAAGATATAAGCAAGGTAATCTTCTCATGGCCACATGACCGTGCGTCACAGCCTTTCCGGGTCCGACCTCTTTCGACTGGCTTTTGTTTCTAAACCACGACTACCACAATCATACAGAAGGCATCACTTGCTCAAATGTTTTCAAGTCCTACGCCAGCTCCAGGATCCAGGACCCTTGCTTCAAATGCCCTTCGAAACGCAGGTCTCATAGACAGAGATGCCAAGATGCGGGATGCCACAGATAAACCTGGTGGTCGTAAAGGCTCTTCAAAAACTCGGTCACATCGAACTCGTCCTATAGACGTCTACAAGGATTCTGGCCCTAATAAATCGGTAAATATCATTGTCATTGCTCATCAACTCTTCCCTCCGAATTCCAGGGTTCGAGTTCCAGTCGTCACACACTGAATTCCTGGTCTTCCCATCCTACCTTTATCCTTCCATCTGCCGCGAACCCCAACTTACGCTCAACTCTCCTCTCGCCCTCTCAGCTCTCTGCTCGCATGAACATAAATTCAAGCCATGGTGGATCTTCTGATCCACTAACAATTCGTGGGGCGTCATCTCGACCTGCCACTGCTGGTCGTCTTCGTCGGAATGCAGTTTCAGGAGCCGTTGGAACAAAAAGCCCGTCACTCATCCCAGTGCGGGTCACGCGACCAACCCTGAAAGGCGTTGAGCCGTGGAGAAAGTTGGTTCAGAAACGATGGAACTCTGCCACTGCATTGTTAGACCTTAGCGTAAGTCGTCATGATACATTCAAACCATAGTTGCAGAAGCTGACCTCTTCGATGCAAGAATCTCATCGAAGATGAGATTGTCAAGCAATTCAACCTCTTGCCTCCTGGTCATGGCGGGAACTCTCGTGATGCAGCTGTTGTGTTCAAACTCGCCAAGGAGCTTAAACCACAGGTGCTGTCTGTAATGACTACTCCGATTGTTGTAGGCTAATTCTTTTCCAGGTACAATCGTTGAATCTAGCCAAAAATCGACTCAACGGCCAGCATCTATCACAACTCAGCCATTATCTTCCGGGACTAGTCAACCTATCCTTACAGGATAATGATATCAGAACTTACAGAGACCTTGACTTCATTTCAGGAAAGAAGGACAAGCTTACTGGGTTGAAAGAGTTGTTACTTGCTGGAAACCCCTTACGCGATGAAATGATGCAAAAGGATGCTGAACAGTTTAAAAAGTAATGTGTTATATCTCTTGTTCGTTGATCACATATTTATGCTCTTTTACATTAAAAGTGAAGTATCGCGTCGATTCCCATCCCTCTTGACGCTCGATGGCCAGCCCATAGCCCAAATATCGTTTGATGTGTCTCGTGAACCCAACAAGCCCTTAACCACTGCCCTGGAGCCATCGTCGACCACATTTCCCGCGGAAATGAGTGGCTCCTTGATAGTGGGCGTTGATGGAGCCTTGTTGAGCACATTTTTGGTCCGGTGAGCTTTCAATCCTTTATAACGCAAGGCTCACTCTTATCGGTTATCAGTTTTTTTTCTGTGTACGATTCTCAGCGTGCAGCGTTAAACGACGCTTATGACGCGACCGCCACATTTTCTTACTCTTGCAACACATCGATACCGGAGCGCGCAAGGACTTTAGCGCTGCATCACAAACTTCCCAATCAACGAAAGCTGGAGTGGGGACCATGGCTTGATCAAGGGAATGCTGGTTCGCGCAATTTGACGCGTCTTTCCCATTCCCATGAAAAGCAGGTTCAACGGTTGTTCATCGGCGGTGAAGCCATCGCCAATTATGTGTCTACTTTACCGACAACAAAACATGATATTTCTGGCCCTCCAGAAAAGTTCTGCGTAGATTGTTTTCCCGTCGCTCACGGAGGATTGATGGGGTTACTGGTGATGGTACACGGTGAATTCACAGAATGTGTGTATCGGCAATTTTCCTGACCCTTGCTAGCCACTAATCTTTGATCCTTCAGTACCAGCGGAAGGTCTAAGGTCCTTTGACCGAACATTTGTACTCGTCCCAGCTCCCGAGGGCTCCCGGTATGTATTTCCCGAATATGTTTCGATTCTTCGGGATCAAACTGTGCTTCTAGTGCGAAATTAAGCGGATGGGATGTTGTCATTATCTCCGATCAGTGGACGATACGGGCGTACTCTTCGCCAGACGCTTGGAAGCCTGGTCCTATGATTGTGCAGCCCTCAGCAGCTCGACAAACGAAAGCAGGACCTCCCGCGAATTCAGACAAAGGGTCAACGCCGACCATACTTTCACCTGAACAGCAAAACACGCTCAGTCAAATAGTAAGTCTCGCGCTTCAATGGTTTGAGCAATTTTTGATCCACTCTCTTAGCCGGAACCTGAACGAGCAAAAGTCCTACACATCTGTGTCCGTACCGGGTTGAACGTACAGTTCTCAGTTGACTGTTTGACCAATAACGGTTGGGATGTAGAGAAAGCATTTGCGAATTTTGAGCAGGTCAAGGTGAGTTATTTTTCTTAGTTCATCTTTCGCTCCCTGTTGTTGAACTGCCATTACACGTGTTGTCGTTGCCTTTTCTGATCATTTACTTTTACTTTTTTTTTTTGCTTCTCAGGGTACATTGGCAAGAGATGCATTCCTGTAGACATATAATACACATCGGACAATGACAAGCAGAATGTCTGTCGACATTTGAAACAAATCTAGAAAGATTCGAAGCTCTAATTCAACAACAATTCCAATTCCGTTCATATATTATTCTTGTCACATCGCATCCCAGTCCCCATCGCACATTGCTCTGGCAATACTTTACATCTTGTACTTAACAACAACATCACCTTTCATCCCTACACATTGTAGCCTTCAACCCAGATAAATGAATGTTCGCAATGGTTGTGTCCAATGTCTTTTCATTGTTGGAGAGCTATCACACTTCAGAGTCCAGACTTTCCCCATCAATGTCACCTTCCTAGGTTATGGATTCCTGCATCTTGACATTTGCCTTCATTGCCGCTATGTACGATACTCCTACATTTCACTTTCACCTGAACAGTCTCACAGTAGCGCACAGTAGCAGTTATAAGTATACAGTTGCCTAGATCTATTGCAATCTCTTGCCGCTATCTTTGACCTCTCTCTCGGCCAGCCTTGACACTGGGGCAAGTGTGCATGGAATTCTATGAATGTCCTGCCCTCCGTTGATCATACGGATATACGCCTCGAGGCTTGAGACTTGCGAGAGTTTCGGGTTACTTCGTATCAGAATTGCTGTGGGCGGCTAATTTATTATTGTATTACTTCACCCTTTCGATATGAAAGCCTCGTGTCGCGTGATACGGTATGCCTTTTTTCCCGTTTATAAACTTTACTTTCTTCGCAATTGCTTCTCAAAATCCTTTTCCCTCACCCGCAATCTTTTCTTCCCTCATCCCACAATTTCTATTCCTTACGTTCCTTCCTCCTTCGCTGTTTCTCGGAAATCCTTAGCTGAAACAACTGTCTCTACTCATGACCTCTGTGTATTTACCAACTCTCTCTGCGGAAAATTTTGGATTACAATTCTTGGCTTTGACCGGCGACGACGAAGGAGTGCAGGATGCAATTGACTCTGGCGCGAATGTCAACGCGATTGACGCGTCTGGACGAACTGCACTCATGTGTGCAGTTGCTGGAAAGCAGTATGTGTTATTTTCTCGTTTGCTATCTTAATCTCATACGGAGCTGTTGCTAGCTGGAGCGATATATCCGTCGCTCATGATGAATCGTTCATGACACCATCTCGGCTCAAGGTGGTCGACATCCTTCTCCGACGACCTGAAGTCTCTCTTTCCACTTTAAACGCGCCTCAACACGCGTTTAACGATGCAACGCCCCTTGGGATGGCTGCTTGGCTCAATATGCCTGAAGCAGTTCGATTACTGCTCAAGAGCAGCCTAGACTCTGTTGCAGTTGATGGAACAGATATGTATGGTTCGACGCCGTTGATGTGTGAGTGTTTTGGTGAAGCTTGTAGTATTCCTCATCTTGAATTGTTGCTTGATAGATGCGGCACGCGATGGTAATCTAGACATTGTAAATTCATTGGTGCGTAGAATTTTATGACGCGTCACCGAAGCAAATTAATGAAGCGTCCTTTTTCCAGCTCCAGCATGGTGCAAGACCGGATCTACGCGCTCTGAATAATCGAAGTGCGATTCAGTACGCGTTGTCACATCCCAAAGTTCTGTATTTGTGTGAAATCATGTTGCGTCGGCATCGCTTGCACGAATGGAAGGTATGTTTTGAGTCCGTTCAGAATCTAAGTCGCATTACTTACTCGTATCCGTAGTTCAGCAAAACACTTGCGGAACCTGACGATCTATTCCAACGAGCAGCCTCCTCACTCCCCCAATCCCAAACACTCGATATTCCTCCACAACCAATCGAACCAGGTTCCCTCGCTACAGCAACAGATACTATCATTGAATGTCTCCGCTCCGACCCTCAAGATCTATGTTCTACACTCTTTGCATCACCTTCAACGCACGCTTCTTTCTTTCCTCCGCTCGTAAATAACAGAGACAGGAACGGGTGGAGCCCAATACACCATTGTGCTTCTGCCGTCGAGCCGTCTGTTCTAGTGCTAGATATACTATACTGTGCAGGTGCCGATGTAGGATCATTCACCGAACATGAACACTACACAGCTCTCCACTGTTTTGCGTTCTCAGACCATGCGAAATGCCCCTCAGAGACATTGTATCAATATGTTTACCACCTCGTTCACGATCTCCGAGCTCCTCTGTCTGCCAGAGACAAGCAAGGAAATACTTGTATCCATATTGCTGCCGAGCATGGCCAATCCATCGAAGTTTTGTCGATATTACTCAAATGTGATACGTTACACCGTGTTCAAGACCTTTGCAATGCTAAAGGGTATGCTCATCTTATCTTGGTTGTTTTCTCTGCTCATGGTTTCTTGTCTCTCAGCCTCACTGCCTGGGAGGTTGCCAAACCTCAATACCGTGTCGCTTTTGGGAAAGACACTAAATCCTGTCGACCTGAGTCTTCTCTTTCGACCAACACACTTCGGCCTGCCCATCACTCCATCGAGTCGTACCTTGAACCTGGATCCATGGCTAACAAGAACTACATTTCGCGCATTGCCATCTCGGATATTGACGTCGTTGCCGCCGCTGCTCGCCTCATTGATAATTTGCGCATATCCTCTCCATCAATATATCACGATACAGATATACGACACACAAAGCATTTAGAATCGATCGTAGTCGAGATGGATCAACTTCATCGAATAGTTATTGATTATTTTCAAGCTCGTATACAGCAAGTGTCTGACGTGTTGAAGGAAATGGAAGGTGATGCCCAGGATGTGACTGTTCTACTGGAGTCGGTGGCGCATTCGGTGAATGCGAAATTACATGACCGCGGCCTTCAGCCGTGGACACACACACGAATGTCCGAAGATTCTGAAATCACTTGCGTCAGCGATCGCTTATCGAATTCGTCTCGGGGACTGAAAACTAAATCTAGTTTATCGATACCGAGGACACTTAATTCGACGATGTCAGACTCGAACGGCTCATCGACTGCGAACACCGAGAAGGTCACCATTTCCACCACTTCAAGATTGGTCGCATGGATAAAACGCAAAACATCTGCCAATACATTGGCGAAGGTCTCCAGTTCTTCGCCGACAGTAGTTAAAAAAGATGTTCGAACACTAACTGATAGGCGAGAATCAGACCCCGGTGACATAATGCGTACCTCCATTGATTCTACCTTGCGGACCTCCGGCTTTCCGCTTAGTACTGCAGGACGAGATTTAGAATCGTTGAGAGAAAGTATTACTTCTGTAAGCATTCATTTGTACCACATCTTTGATTCTTGGCTAATATTTATGAATAGACCAGGGAGCTTCTACAGTCCGCTACTCGGTCAATCTCACGAGCGGATCGCATTTTGAAGCGAGCGTTGAAGGTAGGAATATTTCTCGAGCTTCCCTCACCCCCATCTTGTTCATTTTTTTCCTATAGGCAAGAAGGACAATGATTAAAAATCTACAAAAGGAGGATGATCTATTCATTCGTGGTACCTCCCTTTCCACAAAATCCAGTCTAGCATCGATAGCCTCAATATCGACCATTGCATCGCGAATATCGACTGGAAACGCGTCTTTCAGTGGGATACTTGCAGAAAGCGATGATGAAGAGACGAGAGCCATCCGGCGATTGTTGCTCAGGAAAATTGATGCTCGTCATAACGGAGTGCTGGATGAGATTGAAAAAATTGATAGATGGCTTCTGGTCATCAAGGATGTTATTCAAGGTGTAAAACGAAGGACGTATGTTTGAATTATCTAAACTGTTGCTGTTCATAGACGCTGTAGAGAAGTATGTATGTATATAAAAGTACTTATAGTGTAGTCTTATTTCTGTACCGATAACTGTACCGATGAACTGTACCTACGTGTTTGTACTGTTTATAATGAAAAGTTATCTGAACGTCGGTGTTCGAGCGCCTATATCTTTTGGACTTGGAGTCATCAAGTCTGAACATTATCCAGGCGAATAGCGAGACTTCTAAAAAATACAAGCGTACAGAGTACAACAAGCTTGAGGTAGTATATGTTTACAAAGACACGTTTTTCTTTTGTGTATACAAGCTTTGCTTGACCCGTGCCTTCGGCACGGGCAGGGGACAGTGACAACACATATAATATTGATTGTATTGAGCCAATACATTATTCAAAAATATACAATATAATTTAACAGCACTAAACTCTAATCAAGCAAAACCTCAGGATAGACAATGTTCTGTGTTATGCACTCTGTATTTCCTGTAGATTGCTCTGAGTAAATAAAACACAAACTTATAAGTATATAACATACCTTCAGGAAAAATTGTTTTGACTCCTTGCTTTGTTGTAGAGCGAGAAAGAGCAACATAGAGTTGACCATGAGTAAATACTGGGGATTGAAGGTTCAACCCAACTGTTTTAACTGATTGCCCTTGAGACTTATTGATGGACATTGCAAATGCTAACCTCACAGGAAACTGGCATCTTTGAAAGACAAAAGGTAAATCAAGATTGGATGGGCTGAGTGTAATATGTGGAATCAATATAATCTGGCCTGCATTATCTCCACCCAGTATTCTAGCCTCTAGTACTCTTGCTGTACATCGGGTAAGGATTGCACGGGTTCCATTACAAACTCCAGCTGATGGATCAAGATTCCTAAGAACCATTATTGGTGCACCAATCTTTAACTGTAGTTGTGACAGTGGCAGGCCAGAACCATTGATATTGTGAAGGAATTCCTCAGGATACTGAGAATCCCCATCTGCTGCTTCATCTATGACAGCCTTGTCTGCACTATGATAAGTATTGATATTGCCACTCAATGTATTTAAACACATGAGATTGGTTTCATCAACAGTATCATTTCGTGGGCAGAGTATAGTGCGCTCTGAAAACCATGAATCAACATTATCTGCTGCACAGTCAATAGCATTGAGATTTGGATAAATGGCAGAGATCAAGGAGTCAACAGAGTTCCCACACTTCATAATAGGGTCAAGCTTTATTTGGCTTTCTGGACCATTAATTGAACCATGTCCAACCTTCAGTAACCACTCTGCATACTCTTTGTCCTCTGCTGTACCACTACTTAATCTTTTATTTTCTTTTAGATAAAGGATCTTTATGTCACGCCATAAATAAGATCGTTGGATACACTGACCCACAATTTGCTCTCGGTGTCCTTTCCGGACCACAGGAAGTATTTGCTGAAAGTCTCCTCCAAAAACAACTGTAACACCTCCAAATGGCTTGCTAGGGGTGTCCCTAATGTCTCTCATAGTTATATCCACAGCCTCTTGACAATACCGGTCCTGCATTGGAACTTCATCCCAAATAATAAGACTGGTCTCATGCAGTAGTTCACCCAGATCAGAGTTCTTCTTGACAGAGCATAATTTTCCTTCATATATTTCAATAGGAATCTTAAATGTGGAATGAGCAGTTCGCCCCTTTGGGAGTAAAAGAGCAGCAATCCCTGATGAAGCACAGCACAATACAATCTTTTCATCTCCATGCAATGCATAACAGAGTGTATTATATGTAAATGTTTTTCCAGTTCCAGCTGGACCATGGAGAAAGAACATCTGAGGGTTATTCTCATATATTGCAGCTTTAATTGTATTGAAGGCCTCTGCTTGTTCTCTGTTCATCTTTGCAATATTCTCTGATGCTCTTTGCTGTTGTTCTTCAGCATGAAAGGCACGCTGCTCTCGTATCAACCTATTGCCTTCAACCCCTGCCCAAAATTCATAATTAGGAACTGGCATGCCCAGAAAACCTTTTAATCCATCATGTACTCCTGCATGGAAAAGGATTTTATCAATAAGATATAAACCATAATCTTCAATTTGATCCTGTGTTGGGTTGGCAATAATCCCTGAGGTCTGTAAATGGTGGTTGATATCATCACAGATGTGTTCTTTGAACTGCTCCCACAGTAAAAAAGGTTGAGCAGGATGGCAATCTTTAAGAATTGTTGCAAAGAGTGAATGGAGTGCAGATCCAGATTGCATATGTCTTGCATCCTCTAGGCAGTCCTTCCACTCAGAATCACTCTGCAAAAGCCCACGGGCCAAACATGCTTCTTGGTGTGTAGGATATTCCACTCCTTCATAAGTACGTAGATCTGCAAATGATGTAGCACCTTTGACAACTGTAAGCAGCAGTCAAATATAAAACCTTTCGCCAGCTGCAGGGTGAACAAAATACATCCGCCCAAGAGCAGCTTTACCCTCACGAATCTTCCATCTTTTTGTAGTTTTTACCCAGACCCATTTTGTAGGAAATTCCTGGTACAAAAGTGATCGTGCAACCATTACTGCATGTTCAGGATCATCCTCAGCCTTTTTCTTCTCTGCTGCATTAACTTTGAAGTAAGCTGTAAGTGTGCTGTCTTTTGACCCAACAGCATCAAACACTACAAATTGCCCAGCTTCTGTATGTACTGCAAGGCGGACAACATTTGGGATTTCTTCATGCATATCATAATGAAAAAGCCTCCAAACTGATTCAGAGGCAGATACATAACGGGAATCTATATATTGCTGTATTTCATCTTTATTTTTCCCAATTGCCATGGTTGTACGATCATGGCCTTTGTAAATGTATTTATGAAGGTATTTGAAAGCTTTTATGGAAATGCAACACTCTAAGTTGGCATGTGATTTGAGCTCCATCAAAGCCCAAGGATTATGAGGTACAACCCATCTGTTATCAATATCAATTTCTATGCCATTGACCTTTTTCTTGCAAAGCCTTCCATTCTTGGGTCTAGCATAAAGGGTATAGCCATCCTCTGACAAAACAGTATGCTCTTGGAATACCTTAGGATAACCCTTGGAGCATTTTGAATCCTTCATACAGGATGCACTTGGGTTGAGATCACCACATAGTGTATGAATCATCAGCTTTTCAACCAACATGATTAAATTTGGATGTGTTTCAGGATCAGGCAACTGAGCAGAGATTACTTTGTCAATCTGATGAGCCTCTTGATACTGTGATTGGGGATAGAGAAAAATAAGAATGTGTATATGAGGTAGTCCTCACTTCTGAAATTCAATTGTGTAAACACGGCCTCTACACTTTCCAAAACACCCTTTGTCAATAGCCCTCAAGATGATCCGTACTTTTTCACGAAAAACTCTGGCAACTAAATCAGGTCTGTCTTGTGCTGTCTGTCCGGGAAGGAGAGCCTCTTTAATCTCAGGTGCATTTGGATCTGCAGTGATTGTCAGAAATAGATCAGGTTTTCCAAATGCTCTTCCTAAGGCAATAGAATCTTGATAGAGCTGGAACATATGTCTTGATCCTCCAATATAAGAAGAGGGTAAGATAACTCGTTGCCCTATATCTTGCAGCTGAACATCTCCTGAATGAACAGCATCTACTAAACCACTGTAAACCTCAGCTCTGAGTTTCTTCTGATTGCGTGCAAGCCAGGATAAGCGTGACTGATCAGTTTGGGCCCATGCATCAACAATATATTGCTGAAAAAGATTTTTGGCATAGAACAGATGGTTTGATTCAATCTCTAGATTGCATTGATGAAGGCGATATGCATAGTACTCCATCTGGGTAACATGATCATCATTAGAGGCTGGTTCATTAGGTCTATCTGCATATTTGATATTTAGGTGCCATCCTAGTTCACCTCTGGGAAACAGTAAAACATAATGTAAAGGTGCATATGCAGGATTGGTTTCATATATATGTTTCAGTGGCCCCTCCTTACATTGAAGGATAATATCTCGATGATCTGTGGCAGTACCTGGGCCTGGAAGAACAACTGCAACCTCATCAGCTGATGGCATATTATATCTCCTAGGATCATTTGTATCACTGAAATGCAGTTTGATATAAGCACCATTTAGGGAACTTGGAGCCTGTGCCTGAAGGTTTTGTATTCTCTGGTATGCTGATCTGTAGAGATTCACAAAGTTATTATTGCGGTGAAGGCAATCAGATATTGTTTGCATAACAGATGACAGTAACCCAGTACCATGATGTCTGTTATTGGCTAAGCGCTGCTCTAAAGCAGTCTCAGGTGCAACTATGTAAAGCTGTGCATATACTGGGGGTTTGTCACCCTCAGGCAAAAGGGAGCCTAGAGAATGCCAAAGTGCACCCTTAATTTTAAACTGCCTTGGCCCAGTATTTGGAAGTTCAGGATCATTCTGTGGTTGAATCTTAAGGCCCAATGATACAAAAGCAAAAGCAGAATTATAACTCCTTATGTTGTCTAAAAAGTGCTTTGAGTTATGATCAACTCCAGTAAAGAGATTCCTGATTTCAATAGGTGGACTTTGTAACATAGGTAGCTGAATCTTCCCTGATTTGCAGCATGCTCCAAATTTAGGATTTATTACAGAGGAATGTGTAAGTCTCTCTGCTTGCCAATGCAATGCACCACAAAATGGACACTCTATATCCATTTTTCCCAAAGAACAGAAGTTATAAATCTGATCATTCTCAATAGGTTGTAGACCTATTGGAATAGGCTCATCTGGAGCATCATTTTGATGTTCATGATCTCCCACATCAATTTCTTGCTGTTGCAAGTGCTGCTCATGCACCTCTTGGGAGTTGTGCATCACATTTTGCAACTGTTCATGTTGTTGGTGCATGTCATGGCCTTCTGGTGTGAGATAGCCAGGACCTGGTGGAAGTCTCTGGCTATTCTCAAAGTCATCTTGTGGAGGATCATTATTCTCATGCTCATGGGTCAGCCTTTCTGGATTAAATGATATATAGATTCTGAAAGTAAAGATAGTCAGCAATAAATAGTGTAATATAGAAAAGAATGTATTACGGATATGACTTTGGGCTCTTCTATGATTCTGTCTCAATGTTGGTCTTGCAGGGTGAGGCTGTACAAATGCTAGTTGAGCTTGTAGCTCAGCAGGTAAGTGAGGAAACTACCAAGAGAATAAATGAGCCTTAAAATCTCTAAATAAGTATGCTAATACTTGATTTTGATATGCCAAATTTGATGGTCCTGCATGGGCATTCTGATTCTGATTATGAAGAGACTATAAGGTAAAGATATTGATTGGTGGCCACAGCACTATGTATTTGAATTTTTACACCTACAACTGCTTGATTTGAAGTACGGCCACGGCCACGGCCCCGTGTTGGTAGTAGTGGAGGTAAATTTCTGAGTTGATTAGCAATTCCTTGAGTCAATTGAAACTCTTGGCCATTATGGTTGATTACTTGAAATAGATCATCTTGTGAATGCTGGGAAGGTACATAATTTTGAGGTATATTGAGTTGGAATGGTATTGGTCCACCATGTGGTGATGGTTGAGGTGTATGTCGATTTTCAGGGCTGCCTAGGGTACGTGTTTGTCGTTCCCTCTCACGATCAGCATTTTGTTGTCGATGTTGAGGTGTATTGGGAGGTGACTCAGAATCCCTTAAAGTGAGAATAGTAGTCAGAGCCTGCACACAGGTCAATAGCTTGTAAGAAACCAAACATTTTATCTGTAGTCAAATTTCCTCTATCAGGAACTTCAATTATAGTGTGAAATTATAGTAGAAGATGGGAAAGGGAAACAAAGGAGAGCATAATTATCATGCAATGCATGCAGCAAACATGCAGCAAACACATTGCAAGCTTGAAGTAATGTGTGAGAAAAATCTAAGTCAACTCAGCAAACATGCAGCAAACACGTCGCAAGATTGTGTATTGTAATGTGTGGGAAAAACTTAAGTTGCCGCTGCCGCCGCAGCACTAAAACGTTGACAGTTTTGCTGACATAAATAATGACTAATAAGAAAAAGCGCTGGTTTAGGCGCACCGCCCTAATTTATAGTATAGGATATTATGCAAACTAGAACAATCCGCTGGAGGCACCGGTACCTTGGAGCAAAGCGGTGAATTTTTAATTATGACATGGGCAAAACTTTTGAACATACTAGCAGAGCCAACATAGGCATTGAAGTTGTCTGAAGGACGATAAGTCGACGTTCGATATCTATTCTCTAGCTTCGCTCACATTGCTCGGTCCATCCTCGGTATTGAAAGTCGTTCGGAGTGTAGTTGATAACTTCTTGGCCATCCTTTCTCATCTTGACCGTGACAAACCCGAGCGCGTTCAAAGGCATACTTATCTTGTTTACGCCGGAGGCTAGGTCATTGAAGTCCTGCGAGTATGTTCCGACCTGAAGGGTGACACTGCAGGTCGAAGAACAGAAGACTGCTGCCCAAAGTGTGTCCTAACGCCAACTCTCAGCGAGCGTTGCCAGAACACGATGCAAAGCTTACGGAAGTCCAATCCCAGCCTTGAGGCCTAGGCAGGCCGTCGTTGTTGGCATTGATCCCAGCTGGATGAGGGCGGGACCAGAAGTAGATCTTATCATTCTGTAGAATGTTTCTTGACATTAGCGCATACATAACAACTGGAGATCGTACTGTAATAGCCGGGTAAGTTCCAGTCTTGAAAGCCTCGATGTAGTAACCGTCGATATCGAAAAAAGCATCGTGAGGATACCCCTCGGTCCAAGTAGTTCCTGGTCCAAAATAGGTCAATGAGGATTCTAGAAATAAAAAACATTCTTCTTACCGTAAGGCTGGGATCCAGCAGTGGGGGGGGCCTGAGTTGAGACTGGTACGCAATCTCTTTCAGAAACCATAACCATGTGAGGGTCAGTTGGACTAACTAATGGGATTCTCCAAAATCATTCCTGCCAGAACCGTCATGAATTTGACTTAATTTCAAGAAAAAGCAGAATACGGACCAGGTCAGGATTTCCACCTTATCTAGCTTGTCCCGCATAGCAATTAGCTCCTCCCATCGAGTGAGCAATAACCACGCGTCACCACGAAAGTAAAAGTTCTTGTAGTTGTAATGGGTGAAGAACCAAGCACTAACGGTGGCAGCGTATCTACCAGATCCCAAGATGTTCATATCTACATAACCGTGAAGTGATTCGGAAGCCTGAGCGAAGCAAGTAATAACTCACAGTACTGATCATCTTCAGTCTGCATATAACATGTTAGTGATGAAAAAGAAAGTGTGTGAACTTGCAGACCGTCTTGTCTTCATCTCCCTGAGGCCAGGCACAACCCCAACTAACATGAATGTAGTTTTGTAGTCAAGCCTGCGAGGTCAACGACATACCATTGCCACGAATCCAAGAACCCATAACTGCCACCCCTCCCCAGCTGCTGGTAATCGATGTTGTAGATGAACGGCATTAGATAACCACCGGTCCTGTCACGAACAGCTTGCCAACCACCTGGGCCTAAGCAGTCTCCGGAAAAGCTGGATACCATTGGACGACCATCAACTTTGAATTGTGCGGGTAGCTCGCTGTGTGCGTTAACCCAATTCACAGTTTCGTCGACACTACAGTCGAAAGAGGTGTAATCGAAAGAGATGAACACGTCTATACCCACTGAAGCGGCAGCGCTATAAGCGTCTTGAACCCGGTCCCATTCCCAAGGATCGCGTCCGATATTCAGAGCGACAGCGTCACTAAGGGCGAGATAGATAAGAGTGGTGTTCTCGGTGATGCCGAAGCCATAACGCGAAACAGAAACAAAATTACATGTTCTTGGCTTGTATTTGGGTGAAGTCATTCACCCAAAGGCCGTAATTATAGTCGTAGCTAGCAATAAGCGAGTGAGAAGAAGAATACAGATTGGCATATCTCGACGCACGTATCTATAAAGAGCGTCGTTAAGTTGTATCGTTGACAGGAATAGAAGACTCACTGCCGACAATCTTGAGAGAGGGTAAAGTCAGGTCAACAGTAATGAGCGATTAGACGCAAAACAACCTACATGATGTATAAAAACATATTTTGTCCCATCTCGCTTTTGAAGATTGGCGATATCAGTTTGACTTGAATTTGCGTAGTCGGTAGTGTCGGACACATTAGCAGAGATCCTGCTATGAAGGTCTCGTTTCAACGTGTACGATTGCCTGGGAGTGTGCGCAAGGGAAAGCAATGGTAAGGCGAGGAGAAGAGTAGCGGATAGAAAGAGCGAAAGGATTGGCACTTTCATGGTTGAAAGAGTGAAGAGATAGTGTGGTAGGAAAGTTCGAAAAGGAGAACAACAACCTTTATAGTTCAACCACGCGAAGAGGAGGAAATTCTTCGATCGCGACTACAGAAGCAATCGAGAAGTCTCGAAAGAAGATTCTCTTCAGAGACCTTTCGTCTGGCGGCTTTAAGCACTTGGAGTGTGGCGATAAAGCACGGCATCCAAATTGCTTTCACGACGCGTTCAGCAGTCGTGGATGTTTGCTGCTTCCTTGTGCCAGTTCTTTGGCAACGTCGAAATTGGGGTGCAATAGAATTAAAATCAGTTTGCAGTTTTTTTCAGTTTCTAACATTCAATCACGCGCTGAGCGCGTAGAGAGTAATCAGACTTCATACGCGACCGAGATTTTGGATGCATAGGATAGGATAACATTAGTCGCTAACAGAAGATGCATGTTTGTCTTTGTTTTGGATTCTCTGGGCGCTTAAACACCCTCCTAGTCCCTTCCTTCCTTCCATCTGTTCTTGTGCTTCTTACATGGCTCCACCACAGAATAATCATTCGCGCCTCTCTCGGATATGGGTCTTACTGCCCATTCTATGTACACTGTATTATATTCACCTCAACGGTGTACACTTACAGATGTACTCTTTACTTCAGCATGCATACACAGAGCACCTTGCGCATCTTCCAGCTCACAAACCTTTCTCTGGCGATGTCGTAGTCGAAGAAAAATCACAGGTATTGCTAAACTCTCCTGATGAAATCAACGGTCTGCAATCTTTCACTCGACATATCGTCGCAGTGGGAGATCTTCACGGAGATCTTCCCAATGCCCTACGTGTCTTGAGGTTCTCACAAGTCGTAGACGGTGACGGAAACTGGGCAGGGAATGTTGACTTCTTTGTGCAAACAGGGGACATCGTTGACCGGTAAGTTTTTGCATTCCGCGTCTGATGTGCAGTTCATACACAAACTTATATCCAGTGGAGACGACACGATAAAACTTTTCAAGTTGATGGAAAAATTACGAGAGCAAGCTCCTACAACCGGAGGTGTTGTTCTTTCTAATCTGGGAAACCATGAGTGGATGAATGCGATTGGCGACTGGAGATATGTTTATCCATCGGAGATCAAGACGTTTGGCACTGTCGAAGATCGCCAGCGCATGATCTCTTCTGGAACCATCGGCCGTGCTTGGGCAAATAACTACACCGTCGCTACTCGTCTCCCCTTGCATCCTTATCTGGGACCACCGAACACTCCCTATCCTCCCATCCGCTCACAGCTCTACTCTGAACGAGATGTAGATGGCACAGAGCAGCTAGAGACTTCGTTTATGCACGAACTGGACCTGGAGAACGGCCCACTGTCTCATGCCGCATTGTCGTTTGTGCACGGCGGTTTGTCTCCGACGTACGATGCACTCGTCCCGTTCCCGGACAAGATCAACGACTTAGGTACATCGTTGTTAAGGAAGTTGCAGAGGAGAGAACAGCCACCTCCACATCCGCCGTATCCATATCCAGGCTTGCCTCAGAGTGCCACAGCTGAAGAACACGAGCTATACGACGCTAACGGGCCTCTGTGGTATCGCGGATGGGCCCTTGAACCCGAAGAGAAGGTTTGCAAAGATGTCGAAAAAGTCTTGAAGATGACGGGCACCCGAAGAATGATTATGGGCCACACTCCCGATTTCCATGTAAGTCGCTCTTTAAAGAATCATTGAGCCAAACCTAATCGACAATATTACTTTCCAGAATATTGTCTCTAGATGCAACGGCAAGATTATCATCATAGATACAGGTTGGCATACTCAATCCCTCGCTCCTATTTATGCAAGCTAAGCACCTATAGGAATATCGCATGCCTACGGCGGCGTTCTTTCGGCACTATCAATACACTACACCTTCACGCCCATCGTTGACCCCGAAAACACGGGACCGAAACAGAGATGGTTAGAGCGCGAGGTCGTTAGTGCCCTTTATGAGAAGCATCAAGAGGTAATTACTGATGAACAGAAGGAGGTGGTGGGCGATTTCGCAACATAGGGCATGGAAATTAAGTATTTATTGTATTTATTGTGATGAAGCATCTTCATCTTATTTAACACTCTTTACATTAAGTATAACGCAAACACACCGTCCGTCAGTTGGGTTTTGCTCAAGCATTCGTATTGTGAGTAAGCAGCGAGTGGGGTTGCGTTCATTAACAGAAATGATACATATAGATGGTGTAGATACATGTAAAGCCGTTTAATAACGTAGAGAAGCATGAAACTTGGCACATATGATCAGTGAGGTAGGAACAGACGTCACTCAAAGCATAGTAAAAAAAGTAGAGACAAGCATCGCAACAAGCAAGTTTAGAATCCACCCATACCTCCCATGCCACCCATGCCTCCCATAGGATTGGCTGGCTTTTCTTCCGGTGCATCAACCACACAGCACTCACTCGTTGTCAGCAAGCTCGCAACACCCGCAGCATCAACTAAAGCAGTTCGGACAACCTTCAACGGGTCAACGATACCAGCCTTGATCATGTCAACATATTCACCCTTGCTAGCATCGTACCCCCAAGCAAACTTGTCAGGTGCACCGTATGTCGACAAAAGGGTGCCAACGATAACACTAGATTCCTCGCCCGCGTTATTCAGAATGGCACGAGAAGGACCAGATATAGCTCGGCGGATAATAGAAACGCCAAGGTCTTGGTCGAAATTGGCAGTGGGTATAGGATTGGCATTTGGAGAAACGGGAGTGGTTGAGGAGGTAGGTGATGGGGAGGTTGTGCTGAGCATTAACGACGCTTTGAGGAGAGCGACACCACCTCCGGGAAGGATACCTTCCTCGACGGCAGCACGGGTAGCGTTCAGTGCGTCGTCGTAACGGTCCTTCTTTTCATTAACCTCAACTTCACTAGAACCGCCAACCTTGATGACGGCAACACCACCCGAGAGTTTAGCAAGACGCTCCTGTAAACGGGTGCGGTCGTAGTCTGAGGTGGTAGAATCGGCGATCAGAGCACGGAGCTGCTCGCAGCGAGCCTGTATGGCATCCTTGGAACCCTCGCCATTGAGGAAGATGGTATCTTCCTTGGTAACAGTAACGCTTCCAGTAGTACCGAACATTTCTGGAGTAGCTTTATCAAGCTTGATGTCAATCTCGTCAGTGAAGACGGTTCCACCTGTTAGGATGGCAAGGTCGCCGAGGATAGATTTACGGTTGTCACCAAAGCCGGGAGCCTTGACAGCAGCGACAGCGAGCTGCCCGCGAAGTTTGTTAACGATACAGGCAGCCAGGGCTTCACCGTCAATGTCTTCGGCAATGATGAGAAGAGGACGACGCGACTGAGCAGCAAGCTCAAGAGCAGGAAGGATGTCCTGCAGTGCCGAAATCTTCTTTTCCGAAAGAAGGATGAGAGGCTTCTCGAACTCAACCTTCTGTCCCTTCACGTCGGTGATGAAGTATGGAGAGATGAATCCGCGGTCGAAACGCATACCCTCTGTCACTTCAATCTCATCCTCAATTGTCTTTCCTTCCTTCACAGTGATCACACCTTCTTTTCCGACCTTTTCCATGGCTTGAGCAATGAGGTTACCAACGTGAGTGTCACCGTTTGCTGAAATGGTCGCGACTTGAGCAATCTCGGCGGTGGTAGTTATTGTTTTGGTCTGCGAGGAGAGATAGTCTACAACACGGTCAACAGCAGCCTGTGAGCCACGGCGGAGGTCCATGGGATTGCATCCGGCCGCAACATTTTTGACACCTTCTGAATAAATAGCCCGTGCAAGGACCGTAGCAGTTGTTGTACCGTCACCTGCAATTTCGTTGGTTTTTTGGGCAACGTCCTGAACAAGACTAATGACGTGGCTCAAAGTCAATGAAAGTCTTCAAATTCAAACAACGACAGCCTACCGGGCACCAAGGTTCTCGAACTTATCCTGTAGCGTAATAGACTTTGCTACAGTAACACCGTCTGTAAGGTTTTCGCGTCAGTGCAAAGTCAAAACGGTTAAAACTTTCCTACGTACCCTTGGTGATTTTAGGACCGCCAAACGACTGCTCAATGATAACATTACGACCTAGGGAACCTCCTTGAGCAATTGGCCAAACTTCAGGATAGAGCAGACAGTACCTTTCGGGCCGAGAGTAACACTAACCGCGTTGGCGAGGACGTCAACGCCCTTCAAAATGCTTGCTCTGCCCTCATTCGAAAACTTGATCTCCTTGTGGGCACCTCGAGTTAACGAGGGTTTTGCAACCTTGGCAGCTGCACGTCGGAGAGACCTAGAAGAGTTGGTCGACAGGTGGTGCATTTTTTTCAAGAATAAAAGAAGGAAAGACAAGCGCGCGCTTATATAAGAAAGTGAGAGTATGAGTCAGCAGAAATTTCCAGAATCATTCTCATTTGCTCGGGTAGGATCGCGTCCCTTCGTCCGCCACTCAAATCCGCACTTACTTATCGTCCAGACTTACTTGTAAGGATAATAAGCACGCTAATAACTATAGACCCGAGGCAAAATGGACGCTTGCTTTCTAAAAAGCGCTCGAGCATATTTCTGTTCCAAACATTTACTATAACAAGGTACAACAGTCGAGAAGAACAACTAGAACATACAGTGAACAAGCTACGATTAAAGCAGACTCTAGCGCTACAAGTCTCGCTCTGCTAACTCAACCATTAACGGCAACTGCGGGTGTTCGGAATCGTCGCCTGCAACGACCACAGGACTCGCGATTCCTGACATTTGCCAGAAAATCTCCTTCTTGGGTGCAGATGAAAACCTGAAGTTCTCTACCAGCATAGCTATAATGACTTCTAATACCACGATAAGCATGACCACATGGGAATATTCAGAACCAAGGAAAAGCAATACGTACTCATTTCTAGTTGAGAGAACTTGAATCCTCTGGACGAAAACGACGAAAACGCTTAACATCGTTATCATGAAGTAACAAAACACCGAGTCTCACATGCATGAACGGCTTCCACCGTTGAAAGTCATTCTGTGAGTGGTACAATAGATTATCATGAACATCAGCAGAGTTTACTGACAACTTACAGATGGGAATACACCCCAGGCATCTTAGAATTCACGATCGACTCGGGAAGCGGCGAGAGCCAACGTTCAGGTTTCCACTCCAATACATCTAAGCACAGTTCTCAATACTGAAGGTCGTAGTAAAGCAAAGAGAAATTATACCCGGTCCCCATAGCTCAGGATCCCTATTGGCATTCAAGATCTGGTATGAAAGCGTGATTATCAGTCACCAGAGGAAAGGGAAAACTTTCATTAAACATTCACGGATATCATCACAGTCGTAGCCTTAGGAAGGAATATTTCTCTGACTTCGTTCCCATCCACACCACACGTGGGCCGCGAAAGGGGTACGATAGCATCTGCGGTGGACCTAGGACCTCATACATTTCAGATCTGCAACCTTCGAAGAGTGCTGCTAGACGCTCACTTTCGTAACATGAGACGACACGGAGCGTATCTTTGATGAGGGCGTATGGTTAGCTGGAAGGAATAGTCATCCGATAAAATGCACCACGTACAGTCGCAAGGTCTCTCTGCACACAGCACTAGATACGGAAGCCCAACCAATTCGTCATAGGAGAATTGACTGCCTTGGCGTTCCCTCCGAGCTTTGACGATCTCTTCTCGCATTTTGTCCTGGACTTCAGGATGAAGAGCCAAAAGATGGAGAATGCGAGACATGCCGCTCTTTTAGCGAAGAAATGTCAAACTACGATTGGAATGGAACATTCAAGTCGCGCTTACGGAGGTAGTAATCCATTGCCGCAAATATAAATGTCCTGTGATTTGGTGAATACTTGTAGCCAAAAACGACGTGGATTGTCGACAAAACTTACTTACGACATCTAAAAGAAATGTAGAAAAACAGAGAAGAACTGAAGTCATGTGGAAGCACACACTTGGCCAATTATTTCAGCTTCTTCAAGTTTGTCTTCGTCATCGGCTTTCATATTCTCTTTCACTGAGAAGAGGTAGTATTAGATGAAAACAGAAATTATTTTTTTGAAAAAAACCTTACTCATGATACTGAGGAGATCCTTTCCCTTTTCCAATTTGCTTGACCACAGCTTCATCTCCTTCTTCGAGTGCACGTTTCTTTTCTTCAAAAATCTCCACAGAAAGCTCATGCATGTAGTTAACCCATGTCACGAACATCATGTAGAGTTTTCCAGGGAGTAATGTTCATGATGAAAATGCGGATACTTTTAGGCAAGAACTTCAGAGCTAACGGAAGTAAGTAAGAAACCTTGCGAAAGCTAATTTGGTTAACGCCGGTCTGTGACAATAGAGTTTAATGTAAAATATAACGGAGACTAGAAAAAAAACATACACAAGATCCTTGATAACAACACTGTATTTATGTCGGGGTACATCGTCTAACATGTTGTCAAAAGAGTAGCCCAAACCCTGATTGTCCGATCAGCTCAAGCGCAGTGCGGGCCATCCACCCCAAAAGATCTATCTGCGCCACAAGTATCACGTCTACACGTCGATGGGACCATAGAATGTAGTGATTGTACTCACCTCTCGAGGTCCATTTTGCACTCTTTGAGACAAAGCGCTCCGCAACTGTTGAAGAAAAAATACAAGAATGTGAACAGATGCAGGAGTATAACAAAAAAATGTCTTTTTACTTGGTCGGCTATGTCGTGAAAGATAGGCACTATTCAAAGATTTAGTTTCTTGAATGATATTTCAAATTCATACACGGCTCACCCATTGACCGCATATGAGCGATGGAAAAAACTGGGTTGAGCATCTTCCTTTGCTTGCGATGATGTTCTCCGATTGTACTCAAAAGACCCTGTCCGAATAGGAGGCCGCCGCTACTAAAACATTGAATGAGTATAAGGATAATCGAAAGATAAGATTTGGTTGTACCCAATGCGATGAGGCTGGAACAGAGAACCGTCCTATTTTCCATCTTGTCCATAATAATACTACCGACTTGGTCCTAGTTTTTCACTCACCTTGACGAGTATTTGATGCATAGCTTTGGGATCGAACGTGTAAAATTGCTTTCTCTATTGGGAAGTGAATAGGAGCAAAGATGACCGAAGCTCTAGCATCCAACTGCTTACACCTAAGAAGCCCGTAATCTGGACAGCAGATCCATCTAGAAATAGACGTGTTCATGTGCCACGAGAGACGCTGGGGGACTCACACTTACACTCCTCTGCCAGCATTTTGTGGAAACTCCCACCCGGCTTTCATATTGAAAAGGTAGAATAATTCCCTAGAACAGTTCAAGTACGGTTCAGAGTACGCCAAAGTTGAGAACTCACCTTTGAACCACGATTGTGATCGTGGACCTCGAAGTTGGCTTAAGATGAGACACCATGAAGCCTGCGCCGGTTGCGGAGCAGCGTCCAAAGACTTGCTGAAGAATCACGACGACGATGCTTTGAACCAGACTAGAGTAATCGAGATGAGATTCAGACATATGCGAGGAGAGTTGAGGACCAGTCAAACTTATTTTCCAACAATGGCTTATAAACCTATGTTTGTGAATTGGTTGATGGTCTATGATGAGTCGTGAGAGGACCAGCGCGGAGGTTTCGGAGGGATAGCCATGTATTTATTATCAAGAGGAGATGACCTGACTTGACTCTTTGATCGGATGGGAGAAGTTATCATAATCTGTAGGATAAACGCTCACGCATGACTTTTGTGTTGAATTTGGGTTACCAGTCCCAGCGCGGACTTTGGCGCTTGACAATACCTTAGTACTTGTGTACGTAGAGTCTAAAAAATATTTGAGTACACAAGTGCTCTAGC